>JAGKTI010002597.1:14113-33363 GCA_018397915.1 Birgus latro | reverse complement strand
CTCTCTCTCTCTCTCTCTCTCTCTCTCTCTCTCTCTCTCTCTCGTCCTTCCTAATTTTCAAGGTCAGCGCTCTCAATGCGGCATCACGCGAAAGCGAAAAGGGTAAACTAATGATACGTGATGAGACAACTAATGAAATGAACTGAAATATACAGTAAAACGGTAACCCTACCAATATTATATCGATAGTAAAATGATAAAGAATGTCAAGGTGTAATATGGAAAATACATCGCGAAGAAAGAGGTGCAACAAAACTTCCATACACTTAGAATACGCCTGTACCACAAAAAATGTCGCCCAAATTTGAATATTATTACTGCTGTATCTGTGGTTTTGTCCGGAGCTTCAAGCACTTGTTATAACGCGGGCTGCTGGAGAGAATTGCATGATCATCGCAATGAATTGCTCTCGTTATACACTTGACTGCAGTTTTACACACTACATTCGTCTGTTTCTAGGTGTATTATGCATTGAGATAGTGGAAGTAGTGTTGCAAAAAGTGCCAAGCGTTGCAAGAAGTGTCATGTGTGACGATGTACGGTACTGCAGTAGTCGGCGTGCTTGTGGACACCTCTGTTGCACACTGCCAGGAGGATTGGGTCTGGAATAGTGCTGAATGTCGAGCAATTCGTTTGTCAGTCCTGGAGAAAATGTCTACACCAGTTTGCTTAGATATATATATATATATTACTGTATGTAAAAGGATATGATGCTTACACGCGATTGAGTATTCGGTGTAGTAATAGGAGCGACGAGGAAAGAGGCGACACCTTCCCTGGGGAGTATCATAGACTACTGAGCAAGCCTGGGAAAGTGGAAACTCTGGCCGCCTCGCACACAGGCATGTAGGGTTGCCATCTCGCTCGGACTCTATATTGTCTTTAGATCTTGGCTCGGACCAAAGGTACTCCCAGTGAACCACAAAATTTCATTCACCTCTCTTGCCTCTTTCATCTCAAGGTTCATAGATGCCATAGTGACATACAATGGACAAGGTTGAATTTTATCACCCACGGATGAATGTTGATACGCTACTCAGTTAACTACGTCACATCCAAGAGTCTGTGAATCCAAAGGGAGAGGCAGAAGCGACGGGACTGCAGTGTTGCTGACTGCACTCATATAAAAACACACACCTGGAGATGATTGTGGGAATGGGCTGAATAGGGCATGTCATCTGGAAGTGGTTGACATGTGACTTGATCTTGTCATTACACTCGCCTGTAGTGGCCAAGTTACCGTTGAATAGATAATACAGACCAAGAGAGAAAAATTACTTCAGATTCGTTGTTCATTTCGCCAAATTGCATATTGCTTGTAGCACTACTGCGGTGCACCACGCCACTACACCATACGATTACCACATCACAACGCCACACGACTTTGCCACCACACCGTACCACTTTAATAATAGTGAATGAGGGAGAGATGAGAGGCGATAAAACAGAGGAAAGTGAAAGAGGAGGAGGGGACAATGAGTACAAGAGAGAGTGGGGGGGTAGGTTGGGGGAGAGAGGAAGCAGGTCGACGGGAGGTGAGGGGTGGAGGGAGGGGGGGGGTGGGGGGGGGGAGAGGGGAGGGAGGGGGAGGGGAGGTGAGGGGGGGAGGGGGGGGGGGGATGAGGGGCGTGTCTGGTGTTAAAATTAAATATACGTCACAGTATTAAAGAGTTTTAAAAATATCATTTCCTCTAATCAGCTATTACTATGCTGAGAGCTGGATGTGTTGGACCTTGTGACCTTCACAGATATTTTACTATCTGTCTATCTATCGCCAGACGCTTTGGTACCGGAACAGCCTGCTGTAAACAAATTGCCCCAGTATCACCTTTTCCTTTCAAATTGAAGAAATACAGGTTGTGAAAACATAGCCACTACATAGATTAAAGAATGATTATTCTTAACTCTTAGATCACAAGCTAAAATAATAATAATAATAATAATAATAATGTCAGGGAAGTTACACGGGTGGAAACTTCTATGCACCAGCAAGTAGATATCCAGTCAGTCATTTCAGATGCTACCATGCTTCTTAGGGAAATCCCATATTGAAAGTGGCCGTTTTACACGCAATATTTTCTATGGACTGGGAGCTAAACCAGGTACCAAAACCAGGAAACTACATCCATTCAGTTGCTAGAAACCATTAGAAAAAACAAAAGATCGTAAACGTTTAAGTAACGATTTTAGAGTATGGTTGGACTTTGGCTTGTAGCCTACTTTCGTCAGTTGTGGAAGATTCCAAATACATTTTCCTGAGCAATTTCTCTTATGTTATTATACTTTACTGGTGTGGGTGTTGATACAGTTTATTATCTCTTGATTAACATTCCTTGTTAATATTCTGTATTGGACTTCAGACTGCAGACACCCTAACACCAGTTCCAAATGGGGGTTGCTGCTGCGAGTTTTTTTTTTTTTTTTTTGCAAGGAAGAAGGAACCAATGAGGCCTGCATACTGTTCCTTTCAAGAAAAAGCAAAAACAATACAAAAGAGAGCCAAATTCAAGATCCGTTCAATTCGAGATGCCTGGACACACTGTGTTTGAAAGACTGGAGATCATAGGAAGTAGGAAATACAGACAGAGAAAGACAGTTCCAGAGTTGACCAGTTGCATAAATGAAGGACTGGGAGTAACGGTTAACTCTTGCATTAGAGAGTTGGACAGAAAAGGGATGAGAGTTTGTTGCTAGACGGGTACTACGTGCCCGTCGTAGAGGTGGAGGGATGCAAGCAGACAGTTCAGAGGAACAGTGACCATTGAAGTAGCGATAGAAGAGAGATAAAGATGCAACAGTGCGGCGAAGAGACAAAGGTTGAAGGGAATCAGTAAGAGGAGGAGAGTTAATGAGACGAAAAGCCTTTGACTCCACCCTATTGAGAAGAGCTGCATGTGGGGAGCCTCCCCACACATGAGAGTTGTACTCCATACACGGGCGAATAAAACCCGTGTACAAGGTCAACAACTGTGCAGGGGTAAAGAAAGTACGGAATCGGCTTAGCACACCTAATCTCTTGGAAGCAGATTTCACAAGAGATGTAATATGTTCTTTCCAAGACAAATCCCGAGAGAATGAAACCCCAAGCATGTTCAAGGATGATGCAGGACATAACTGTTCATTATTAAACATTAGTGGGTAATCCTGAGGAAGATTTTGTCGGGTTGATATGTGTAAGAACTGAGGTTTTGATGCATTGAAAATAACAAGATTATTTTTACCCCAATCAGAGATACGAGCCAAATCAGACATTAGGTGTGCCATAGCCTCATCCCTTTTTTGTTGAAGTAACTGCTGAGATGGACGTTGCGGGAACCGAATGGAAAGGTGAAGGGTGGAATCATCAGCATATGAGTGGATAGGGTTAGATGTACAGCTTAGAAGGTCATTGATGAATAAAAGGAAGAGAGTAGGTGATAGGACAGAACCCTGAGGAACACCACTGTTGATAGGTCTAGGAGAGGAACGATGGCCGTCTACAACAGCAGCTATAGAACGACCAGAAAGGAAGCTAGAGATGAAGGCACAGATAGAAGGATAGAAACCGTAGGAGGGCAGTTTGGAAATTAAAGATTTATGCCAGACTCGATCGAAAGCCTTTGAGATGTCAAGTGCAATGGCAAAGCTTTCGCCAAAGTCCCGAAAGGAGGATGACCAGGAGTCTGAAAGGTAGGTGAGAAGATCGCCAGTGGAGCGTCCCTGACGGAACCCATACTGACGATCAGAAAGAAGGTTGTGACAGGAAAGATGCTTTAAAATTTTTCTGTTAAGAATTGACTCGAAAACTTTTGATACGCAGGATGTTAAAGCAATTGGACGATAGTTAGAGGGTTGGGAATGGTCACCCTTCTTTGGGACTGGCTGAATGAGAGCAAACTTCCAGCAAGAAGGAAAGGTACAAGTTGAGAGACAAAGGCGAAAGAGTTTACCTAGGCAGGGTGTAAGCACAGAAGCACAGTTTTTGAGGACAACAGGAGGGACTCCATCAGGACCGTATGCCTTTTTAGTATTGAGGCCAGTAATGGCAGAGAACACATCAGCTGAAGAAATTTTAATGTCAGACAATAGGAAGTCAGAGGGGGGGAAGTGATGGAGGAATAGCACCGGAATCGTCTAAGGTGGAATTGGAGGAGAAAGTCTGAGCAAAGAGATCTGCTTTATCAGTAGAAGAAATAGCTACAGAGCCATCAGAGTAGAAAAGAGGAGGGAAGGATGATGAGGTAAAGTTGTTAGAAAGGTTTTTGGCAAGGTGCCAAAAGGAGCGAGAAGAATTCGAGTTGGAGAGTTGGGAACATTTAGCACGGATGAAATTGTTTTTAGCAGAGCGAAGAACAGACTTAGCACGATTCCGGGCAGAAATATATAAAAGGTGTGATTCAGGGGTGGGTTGGCTCCGGTACCTCTTATAGGCCCTCTCCTTGTTGCGGACAGCATTAGAACAAGCGTGATTAAACCAAGGCTTTCTTGCATTAGTCAGAGGATATGAGAAATTAATGTATGCTTCCATGCCCGAGAGAATAACCTCCATAACGCGCAAGGCACACTCAGATGGCTCCCGGCCAAGGAAGCAATAATCATTCCATGGAAAATCAAAGAAGTACTGCCTGAGGGCCTCCCAATCTGCAGCTCCAAAGTGCCACAGGCAGCGTTTCTTTGGAGGGTCCACAGGTGCAGCTTATCAGCTGATTATTGACCATTTGTTGTATTTATGCCTTGTTTTTCATTTCAGGTTGCTACAGCGAGGGGCAGGCTACACGGCAGACACGACCAGATTCCACCCTGACACCAGTGCCAAGCGAGGGCTGCTGGTGCGGGCGTTGGTGCGGCTCATCACCTCCGCCGCTGCCCGACACAAGGCACTCCTCCATGCCAAACCACACGTCTTTACCGACACCATCACTGCCGCTCTTACACACATGGAGAACACGCTTATTGCTAGTCAGTATACACCTTTTTTGTCTTCTATTCACTCCTTCACGCCAAACCACATGTCTTTACTGATACCATCATTTCTGCTCTCACACACGTGGAAAACACACCAATTGCTAGTCAGTATACACCCTGTTTGTCTTTTAATCTCCGTTTATCAGTTGTTAGCAGGACAATAAAGTGCACTGACCTTTTGATGAGGTGTCTAATAGTAGAGTAGCTTTGGATGTGCAGAGGAACTAGACAGCCTTACCTTTTGCCATTTGAAGGGTGGCTTTCAAGATTTAGTAACATCTTTTCCTACATTGTATATTGCACCTTAACATTCTGTTATAAACATTATATATATATATTTTTTTAATGTACGTTGTTTACTTATTTTTTATCAAACTCTGTGTGAAGATTTGATAATGTATTCTGTTAGGCCCAGCATTCCCTTGTACATTCTTCTCACCTTTGTATGTAATCATTTTGTCACTAATATGAACCATCCATATTGAATACTGTACATGCCAGGGCTGTCTCATTCAGGAATGGTGTGATGTTAGTTGCAGGGATATTTTTATGACTGAAGAATCTGTTGACAAAATCCACATCATCAGATTGTTCATAAGCTTACCTCTGTTTGTGTTTGTTTACATCTGTTTGACTATCTCAGCGGTACCGGTGGATCAGCAGTGGAATGAGGGTTGTGTGCTGACCCGTGAGGTGGTTGCGGTTGTGAGTGGTGGTGCGGCTTCGGTACAACTGCAGGAACTAGGCAGTGAGGCCGTCGTGGGGTGGCTTCTCTCACACAACCATCCCTCCCCAGCCCTTCTCCTGCCCCTCTTGGCATCGGCCTCGCGCTCTGTCCTCCACCTCACCCACAGGAACCCCTTACTTGAGGCTGGACTCACTGCACTACTCTCCCACACTGGTCAGTCTAATGGCTTCATGGAAATTGATAGTACAAGCATAAATAAAAACAGTTATTATTACTTCTGTGTTGTGGTGTTAAAAGTTACTGGGTATTCTTTTGGTTGGTTTTGTTGTTGTGGCCAAGGCTCCTCTGAATGTGAACCTAGTGGATTGGAGGCTGATGTTGCCCTCCATCATCAGTCCATTTTCCTACATGGGAGATAGGAAAGGAGTTGAGGGATGTTTATATAACCAGATAGTGAAACCACTTGCTTATATTGCTACTGCCTCATTCACCATGTTCCATATCTGTGCCATGTCAGGATTCAGTACATTTCCATTATCATAATTTCTTATGTAAATACAGAGCAGTACTGTAATCCTGTACTAACTAGATGTCAGGAGTACCAACTTTTAAATTCTGTATATTGGAAATTGATGCATTTGTTTTAATCTAAGTGTTACTGGTTACAGAGTGGAATGGGTGGGAGGGTGACGTGACATGGGAGAGTGTGGTGGGAGTCCTCTCCTTCCCTCTCACCAACCCTGCTGCTATGCTCACTATGGCTGCCCAGGTTAGTCCTCTTCACACCCCAGCCATCCATGCTACAATCCCTTTAGTTTTGGAGGGGTCTTCTGTAACTTTTTTAAGTTATAAGACAGTGGCAGAAATAAAGTAAGAGAATAGTAACTTGTAAAAATATGGCTGCCTAAGGAAATGTTAGGTGGGAGGCAGAAACAGTTTAGAGCTTGAATTGTTTATTTGCTTTGACGTATCAGGCTACACACAACCTGTCTCTCAGAAGATGGGCTCTGAGTATCCTGAAACATAGAGAAAATAAAGAAATCAAGCTTTAACCAGTGTCTCTCTCCCACCTAACATTTCTGCTTGTCACAGTGGACCATCTACATTGCTACCCAACACTTTATTCATATTTATAAAGCTGATCTGCCAGTCAATTTGCAGTACTAAATGAGGTGCTTCTGAAAAGCCCAGTATTCCGGTAGATGGCTCTGCGCATTGGACAGACACATTCCCCGCACTGTTTAAAAAGCATACAGTATTTCTCTTTATTAAATATCTACACTGTTGTGTGAAACTGTGAATCATACTAATGTCATGTACCGTAATATAAATAACACCAATAGAACAATTATATATATCGTAGCGTGAATTGTTTACATTTATCATAAACGAAAATTAAAATATCAGTGATGGCATATGATGGCAACCCGCCATTTTAGTGGTCCTATATTATTTAAGTTCTGCTACAATAAGTGCAAGGTAGGTTCTTAATACATAGTTTATTCAGACTGTAAAGTACGCCTAGTGGGTATTTTGACTCAGGCTCTATGTGGTCAGAAATTTAATGTTGAGTAAATACCCCTGGGGGTAGGGGGTTTTCAAGAATTCTCCCCCAGTATCCCTGCTTGTCGTAAGAGGCGACTAAAAGGGTTGGTGGTGGGTTAGTGCCCCACCCCGTAAAAACAACTAACTAAAAATACGAACAGCAAGCCTCGGACCAGGACTGACCAAAAGTTGACGACAAAGGAACGGACAAAGGACGAGATAAAGATTGCGACCTGGAATGTGAGGGGTATGAATGATGAGGTGAAAGAGAGAGAGATTGTACAGGTGCTTGAGAGTGCGAAAGTGGATATATGTGGAATAACTGAAACTAAATGGCAGGGTGAGAGTGTGAGAGAATGGGAATATGGGTGGGGTATATGCGCAGGAGTGGGTGAGAATGAGAGGGCGAAAGAGGGAGTGTGTATTGTTGTGAGCAACAGGTGGAAGGAGAATGTAAGAGAGTATGGATCAGTTGGGTCAAGGATTGTGTGGGTAAGAGTGAAAGTTGGACTACAAATGTGGGCAATTGTGTGCGTGTATGCGCCAACGCAAGACCGTGTAAGTAGAGTGAGAGAAGAGTTTTGGACAAATGTGGAAGCCTGCTTGGAAAAGTTTGAAAGGAATGAGAGAGTGTTTCTGATTGGAGATATGAATGGAAAAGTAGGGAATGAGAAGGTGGATGGAGTGGTTGGTGAGTGGGGTGTGCCTGCAGAGATGGATGAGAATGGCAGTGCTTTAGTGGACATTTGTGCTGGGAGGGGGTTGGTGGTAGTTAATACCCTCTTCAGGCACAGAATGATCCATAGGTATACATGGCGAGTGGTGAGAAGAGAGGACCGGGGAATGAATGAACGGAAGGCAATGATTGACTATGTGTGTGTGGATGAAAGGATGAGAAGATGTATAATGGATGCAAGAGTATATAGAGGTTGGGGGAGCGAACTTTCCGACCACCACTTTGGTGGTGGCCAGAATCAGAGTCCAAACAAGATGGAGGAAGAGAAGAAGGGAAAGACAGGAGGAAGTATGTGTTACAAGGAGGGTAGAAAAGTTACAAGAGGATGGAATAAAGGCTGAATATAGAAGGGAAGTGGAGGAGCGATTGGGTAAATATAGATTGGAGCAGATGGGGGACGTGGAGGGTGTGTGCAAGGTATTCACAGAAGAAATCTGTGCAGCATGTGAGGTGGTGTGTGGGGTGAAGAGAAGACGAAAGGGGGTTCAGGGAACAGCATGGTGGACTGAAGAGGTGAGAGAGGTGGTGGCACAAAAGAAGAAAGCATATAATGAGTGGATGAGGAACTGGGGCAACGAAGAAGCTGAGAGACGGACGAGAGAGTTATATGTAGTGAGGAGGAGAGAGGTGAAAAGATTAGTAAGAGAGAGTAAGAAGAGAGTGGATGAGGAATTTGGAAGGAATTTGAGTGCAAAGTGGAGGGAATGTAAGAAAATGTTCTGGAAGGAGGTAAAGAGAGCTAGACAGGGTGCCAACGAAGTCAGTGGGGGTGTGAAAGATAAAAATGGTAGATTACTAGTGGAGAAGGGAGAAAAAGTAAACAGATGGAGAGAACACTTTAATGAACTGTTGAACATAGAGAATGAAAGTAATGCAAGTATAAGTGGCTGGGGAATGGCAGGGAGAAGGAGGGTTGTGAGAAGAGAGGAAGAAATCACCAGGATGGAAGTGGTGGAAGCAATGAAGAAAGTTAAAATGGGGAAAGCCCCAGGAATTGATGGAGTGTGTGGTGAAATGCTGAAGCATGGGGGAGAGATAGTAATAGAATGGATGTGGAAGGTGTGCAGATTGGCTTGGGAGGAGGGTAGAGTCCCGGAGGATTGGAAGTCAGGTATAATTATTCCTCTGTACAAAGGAAAAGGGGAAAAAGCAGTGTGTGGTAATCATAGGGGCATTTGCCTTCTCAGTGTAATAGGAAAAATATATGGTAGGATACTTATTGACAGAGTTAGGGAAATTACTGAGGAATTAGTTGGAGAAGAACAAGGAGGTTTTAGGAAGGGAAGAGGTTGTGTAGACCAGATATTCATTCTTAGATCCTTAGTGGAAAAGTTTCTAGAGAAGGGCAAGAAGTTGTATGCAGCCTTCATGGATCTGGAGAAAGCATATGACAGGGTGGATAGACAAGGTTTGTGGAAGGTATTAAGAATATATGGAGTGAATGGGAAGCTGTTGAAGGCAGTGAAGAGTATGTATGAGGGTGCTAAGGCTGCAGTGCGTGTGGATGGCAAACTGAGTGAATCTTTCCATTTGAAGGTTGGATTGAAACAAGGATGTGTCATGTCTCCATGGTTGTTCAATCTGTATATGGATGGGGTTATAAAAGAGATACAAGGTCGGGCAGTGGATGTTGGAGTGGCCCTAGTGAGAGAGGGCAGTGTGTGGAAACTCCCTGTACTGTTGTTTGCAGATGATACTGTGTTGTTGAGTGAAGACGAAGGGGAGCTGCAAGGCTTGGTAGATGAGTTTGGGAGAGTGTGTAAGAAACGGAATCTAAAGGTGAATGTGGGGAAGAGTAAAGTGATGGTCTTCGAGAGAAGTGAAGCCAGTGAGTGTACAGTGAGATTGGATGGGAAGGATATGGAGAATGTGAGTGAATTTAAGTACTTGGGCAGTGTGATGAGTAAGGATGGTAGTCTGGAGGGTGAAGTGCTCGAAAGGGTGCAGCAGGGAAGGAAGGTTGCTGGTTCGTTGAAAGCAGTGATAAGAAACAGGGAGGTGAGCATGGAAGTGAAAAAGTTGTTACATGACAGTATTGTGATACCAACTCTGACATATGGAAGTGAAGCTTGGACCCTGTTGGAAGGACAGAAGTCAAGAGTGAGAGCAGTGGAAATGAGTTATTTGAGAGGAGCATGTGGAGTCACATGGAGAGACAGACTAACAAATGAGGAAGTGAAGGAGCGTTGTGGTGTGGTTGAGGACGTGATGGGAAGCGTTAGGAGAAACACGTTAAGGTGGTTTGGGCATGTGGAGAGGATGGAGAGTGAAAGATTGACGAGGAGAGTGTATGTGAGTGAGGTGGAGGGGGCGAGAGGGAGGGAGAGGCCGAGGATGAGATGGAGGGATGGAGTGGAGAGGTATATGAGAGAGGGGTGTGTGAGTTGGGAGCATGGTAGTGAAATGGCAGGGGACAGAGTGACATGGAGGCGATTTGTTTGTGGCCACCCCGTTCGGGATTGAGGCGTCTGGCAATAGATAGATAGATAGAAATACTGGGACTCAACATTTTGCTCACTCTCTCCACACATGCGCACCATGAGACAGTCCCGTGTTTAAGTTTTTTACGAGGGATATGTTTTCAAAACAAAGGATCCAGTTTCCATAGCCTTGGCCCGGCATTGCCCTTGAACACCTGTGATAATGATCCTCGTGCGTTTGTTTTGAAAATAAATCCCTCGTAAAAAAAAACTTAAACACGGGACTGTCTCGTGGTGCGCATGCATGAAGAGAGTGAGCAAAGTGTCGAGTCCCAGTATTTACTCAACATTAAATTTCTGCCCACATAGAGACTGAATGAGTCAAAATACCCACTATGCATACTGTACAGTCTGAACAAACTATGTATTAAGAACCTAGCTTGCACTTACTGTAGCAGAACTTAAATAATATATGGCCACTAAAATAGCAGGTTGCCATCATATGCCATCAATGATATTTTAATTTTCATTTATGATAAATATAACCAATTCACACTACGTTATATATACATATTTTATTGTTATTATTTATATTACGGTATATGACATTACTATGATTCACGGTTTTACACAGCAGTGTAGATATATAAGAGAAATATGCTTTTAACAGCACGGGGAGTGTGTCTGTCCAATGCGCAGAGCCATCTACTGGAATATTAGCTTTGAAAGCACCCCATTTGTGGAAAACTTGTAATATTATGGAGCACAGTACAGGAGGGTCTTTAAGTGGCAGTCCTTTTGGAACTCACCTCGTGGTATCTTGTGCATTGTGAGGATGGTTCAGTCTGCCAGTGTGAGTGTGAGTGTAGCAGTATGGGTAGGAAATGAATAAATGATCCTGGATAAACATAACATTGACTGAGCGTCCCAGCAACCCACACTAAGCTGGTGGAGTGGAAGAGTAACCTTACTGTACATATTAGCCATTCTGTTGTATTCATGGCATATAATAAAGGTCACTTGTAATAAAGATCACTTGTACAGCTACTCATTTATGTGTACAGGAAGGCCATCTGCTTGTGATGTATGCCCACACTCGTTGGCGGCAGCGACAGCACCTGACCCCAGCAGATGACCTGGCAGTTCTGACCTCCTTGTGCGACATCCTTTCTTCCATCACACTCAAGTCAGTTTGTAGGTTTATGTTTTAATTTCTGTAGCTACCTCCTCTGGGATCTGGCTACGGTATAGGCATGTGTAGGTTGATAGATAGATAGATTGTGTTATTATATTTTTTACAGACCATCACAGACAGCATAAATAACATACAGTAAATTATTACCAAACTGGATACAAAAATGAACAGGAGAGGAAGAAGTGTTTGAGAGGCCGCATTACCCCTTTAGTTTGACAATGCACTTTTAGTTTTAGTCTAGCCACTTTCATGCATTTGTATTTAACTTCTGTGAGATGTAGTAAAGGGGTTAATGGAGACTATATCTAACCTCTCCAGTATGAAGGGTCTCTCCTAAGATAAGTACAATAACCAGAAGCAGTATTACAAAAAAAAACAAAAAACAATTTAGAACTGCCTTCCTCAGTCTGTTGTTCATGCTGCCTCTAATTTCCAGTCTTATAAGAGCAGTTAATTCTGGGATCTCAAAACGAATGAATCTTAGAATTTAGTTTTCTTTTTTCTTCATTCTCATATTCGCAGGTTTAAATGTACAGAAATGACAATGATTAGGTGGATGTGCAGTGCGTCCCTGCGTGCAAGGCCTTGGGTGGCTGGGTTTACGATGGAAGAGTTGAGAGGTAGGATGGGACTTGAGTGTATTGGTGTTGTGATGAGGAGATGTAGGCTGAGGTGGTTTGGACATGTGGAGAGGATGGGGGATGATAATTGGGTACAGAGGGTGAGAGGTGTTAATATTGGGGGAGGGGTAGACCGAGAAAGACATGGGACGAGGTCATTAAGTGTGACTTAAGGGTTAAGGGACTGAACAGGGAGGCTGCCAGGGATCGAGCAGCGTGGAGAGCCGCCATTAGGCGACCAAGGCCGACGCATGCAAGCATGTTGGAGCCTTCAAAAACGAAAACGAATATGGAAAGAACATGTTTTGAATTCTCTAAGCATTGCATAGTTTCTTTTCTGCATGATAAGAAGTGGTTAATCTAAATGAAATCAAACGTTAATGTGTAACTCTTGTGGTGCAGCACTGAAGTAGAGGCTGGGGTGGTGGTGGTGGTGAGTGAGGAGGTGAGTCTGGTGGTGTTGGAGGGGGAGAGGGGGCAATCAAAGTAGTGTGGCTGCAGTGTTGGGGACTCACTGCATGCCTGGCCACCTGGTCTGATTATTAGTTAGTACTGTATATTTACCGTACTTATGTTAGTGGGTGCTACTTGTATTGTTATTGAAATTTGGTGACTTTCTTGGTGCAGCACTGAGACAGAACCTGGCATAGTGCTGGTGTTGAGTGAGATGGTGAATCTTGCGGTGCGTGTGGTGCTAGAGGGAGGGCTGGTTGAGGCAGTGTGGCCACTCTGCTGGGGGCTTACCGCTCGCCTGGCCACCTGGGCCGAGGACCATGCCACCACTGGCATCCTGGCTGCTATTGGACTTGGCCGGCAGTCCCCCCTGTCCCTGGCAGCTCGCCTCTTCTGCAGAACCCTGGCCACCTTCCTCAGACTACAGATGCCCCAAAATGACACCTTCCGCACACATCCCAATCACACACACAGGTATGCAGAGTGATAACAATTTAGTCTACAGATACATATTAAAAGTGGTAATGATTCACTGTAGTGCATTTATTCTGACCTGCTGAAGATCCTTAACCCTGTCAGTTATTGATGGCCAGGAGTAGTCAGATTGGAGAGTTGATTTGACTAGTGACCATTATTCAGTCCTGCCTCCTAACTAAGGCTCATGAAATTTTATACAACAGTGACTTAGTACAGTATTCAAGTTATGGAAGTGGCCCAGTTCCATCAGGTGAAAACAGACTGTCACACTTCTTTAACTTGCCAATCCAAAATCAAAAGCACGTTCACTTTTTGAAGATTTTTACTTCGCTGTCTCCTCCCCCAGTGAGACGGACAGCACCCAGGTGAACACCAGTGAAACCTGTACGTTGGATCACCTGCGAGGCCTCACCACCAGCACCACCTACGCGCCACTGGCTAGGACCATCACTAAGGCAGTCCAGGTGAGGACAACACTGTTAAATGTGATCTCTGTTTATTGCCGTAGGTCTTAAATCTTGAAAGGGGTGGCCACAGTGAGCTGCCATCACATGACCATATCCTCTATCAGACTGCCCTCTCTCCAGCTCATACCATTCTCTCATATATCTCTCCACCCTATCCCATCCATGTCATACCCTTCTCTTGTATATCTCTCCACTCTGTCCCTCCATCTCACATCCTTCTCTCTTATATCTTCCCACCCTGTCCATCTCATACCCTTATTTCTCCACCCTGTCCCTCCATGTCATATCCTTCTCTCATATTTCTCTCCAACATATCCTATAACCATAATAAAAAGGCACTTGATCAAGGCACTTGATCAAAAGACAATCCTTTACAACCTTCCATCTTTGCTTTTTGAAACAGTGGACGAAACATACGAAAATATTCTCCAGTACAGGTATATGGCTAGTAACTTTATCAATATGATATGAAGGCAGAACATTGTGCAACATATGAAGTAGTACATGTGTTTGGCAAGTAATTTTATCAGTATGACACAAAGGAAAACTTTGTGCAATATGTAAAGTACCGGTAAACAGTTCATTCAGAAATATTCACCTAAAGATTAGATGATGTATGTAGGAAAAAAAAAAAAAGTGATAAGGAGCAGCACTCAGTGTGATACCATCAGTCACCTGTGTCAGGATAGCTTTTTGATTGAGTGTACCATTTGAGCAGGTGTTGGGAGGTAAGTAGCTGGTTTGTACTTTTGCTCTAGCTCCCTGTCTGCAGAAATTTTTTTTTTTTTTTTTTTTTTATGTGTCCGACTCTGGGCATAGGCTTTACAGCCTGCAATCAAGGCCCAGCCGTCCTCCTACATACTACATGTCACCACTTCGGCACTAACACCCACCGTCCATATTGAATACATGCTAGGGCTGTCTCATACAGGACTGGTGTATTGGTATTAGCGGGGTTATTTTTACGACATGTCGGCAGGTCTTCTGGTAAATCAGTAAAGCCTGATTTAATGAAATTCAAATCCTTAAACTGTTCCCTGCCTCAGCGAGGATTCGAACCTGGGTCCCACGGGACTGCAAGCCAACTCTCTACCGATCAAGTATCTTGACTAATCTCATTATGGGGACTTGAGAGTAAGCATGACCTTGTTTGGTTTAATTTGATTCAGTATACTTCTTGCTGATAGTGGTATGAAGAGCTTGTGTAGATGATGTTGCCTTCAGGGTGGAGTTGTGATTCTGGGAGCTTGAATGGTGAGTGAATGAAAGTGTGACACATTTAAGTGGACAGTCTTTTGGTTAGTTCTCCTTCTGTCAGGTTTTTGTCTTCCTCTTTGGACCCTACCTCACCTCATTTTTAGGTGGGTGGAGGATGGTGATGGTGATAATGATATTGATTATAATGATGGTGGTGGTGATGGTGATAATGAAGTTGATAGTGATGATGATAGTGATAATGATGTTGATGGTTTGTTTTTCTCACAGTTCCTGGAGGACCCTGCTCATTGCCTGCAGGACACTCCAAGTTTGGTGGCATGGCTGGTAGGGGACCTGTTTCCCGGCCCCCTCTTACACCACCTCACCCAACCCCCACAACCCCACTCCTCACCCTCAGCCCCACCACCCCCCTCCACCCCTTACAGCTTACCTACACCCTCCTCCCCCACATCACCCTTTGCCCCCTCAGCCCCTCCTTCTTGACCATAGCCTTCAATCTTTAGTTAGAGCTCTGAGGTAAGCCATAATGGTATAGACCTGTATCAGTGTAGATGATTGCTGGTGGGAGAGTAATGAAGTGAACTGTGGGTGTAGCTGGATTGCAGCTTTAAAAGTCTGTGTAGCATTGAAAGAGTACCGTAAGTCCATGTTATATGTCATCTTTTATATATATATATTCTTTTGTGCAGTTAAGTACACAGTAATTACAGAAAAATTGCCAATTACAGTTCCATTTGTACCCATAACCTTATCAGTTTCTCCCAGTTTATAATACTAGATATATGGAATAGGTTGATATATTAGACACATCACTGACCTATAACTAGGGCTTTAAAGTACTGTATTTACCTTAGTGATTGCTGGTAGGAAGGTAATGATGTGCAATGTAGGTTTGTATACATTTTTGGTGTAGCTGAAATGAGGCTTTAAAATTCCATGTACTGTAGTATTGGAGAGTACTGTAGTGTAATAATTTGGACAAAGTTAACAGACCCTGCTGAATAATTGTGATATGATTTTAAGAAGTTTGCAGGATGAGGTAGAAGACTGCTTGCCCCACTGTCTGGCACTGTACTACAAGCAGTCCCATACCTCCTACAGCACTGTATAGGCATAGATTGTACTTTGAGGTTTCTGCTCTTCTCTGCTTCGTGGTTTGACCGAGGCCAAGAGGTTGTGCTGTGGATCTTCCCAGTCTGTGGAAATGTGGGAAACTGAGTCTTGATGGTGATATCTGCTGTGTTTTGTGTCATATGAACATTTTGCTGCTGTTGGTACACTGGGATATTACGTTCAGTCTGACACCAGAGATTTAGTTTAACGACAAAAGATTACACCAGTCAGAGGCATCAAAATCTAACCTGAGTAACTCTTTCTCAGTTTTTGTAACCTCTTGAACTTTGCTTAAATTTACACCAGATGATTTTGCTGAGTTAGAGAAATCCTAGCAATCAAAAGGTCAAAGCATTTTTCCCCAAAACTTACTCAAAACCATTTGTATCTCTTATGGTGGAAGTCAGGCCCCTGGGAATGTAGTCACGTGATCATTGCCCACCCAAATTATAGTGTATCTTATTAAATCTTTATGACTAGATTATTAACAAGGAGTCAACCTAAGCAAAGCCACTCATCAGGCTTATCTGTACATTATTTTCCAAAACTCGGTAACCTGACACAAGCTCTACTTAACAGTCAAGCACTCACCCTCATTTATTTGCACTTTCCAAACAAAATGGCAGTTATACTTCACCAGCATAATGGCAGGTTTACCAGTGTTTACAATTAATGCTGTACCTGTTATACCATTTTTACTCAAATTTGGCCCAGGTTTTCGTCAGTGTTTCATGTAGCTCTGTGGCAGAATGCTGCCACTCTACGCACTTTACATAGCACGTCTTCGTGACTAGCAGCGTAATATAATGTCAGCCAGTTTTTACAACTCAGCATTCAAGATGGTGAGAAGGGAATTTTAGACAAAGTTAGGGTAAAAAGAGTAAAGTTTACCTTTTTTTATTCATTACATTTTGACATTAAAAGGGCAGATGAGAATAGGCCAGGTTAGTGTAGAAAAAAGTATAGTCTACCTTTGCTTATTAAATTTTGACATTGAAGTAGTATTGTAGTATAGCATTTATCACAGCCAGTTTTGATCTGCACAGATTTACACTGGCATTCAAAAGTCATTCTGCTCCGAGTGCCATACAGAATATTGCACGTGGTTTGTTGACAGGGAAGGTTATGTTCTTCAAAAACATAATGAGTCTTTATTTAAAAAATTCTTAAAACCTTATACGTGTTTACAGGATCAATAATTAAGTCCATTTTGTCCCCTGCCTACAGATATTATTATTTCTTAACTGTGAGATGCTGGTACCCTAGTTACTGCACTGAAAGTTGCCATAGTCTGTTTGTTTTCACCTGACAGAGATCCCTCACCCCTTTTATACGTAGTTAGGGGTTAGGTGTTGTTATGCTTAATTAAGGGGTACATGTCATCAGATTGGTGGATGAATTTGACTAATAACCAAAGAGAGGCATTCTTAACTCACAGACCTAGTTGTAAAAGTGGCCCAGTTCCTTCAGATGAAAACAGACTGAATAGAATTGCTTTAGGCTCGTATTCTTGCCAAGCGAGGTGCATTTTTTAGCACCTCTTCTTCAGTTTATTTCTTTTTAGAGAATGTTTATATTCTCATCTACAGTGGTATATTTGTAAAGATTGTTTCAGTATATAAAGGCAGTGAGTAATAGAAACAGTATATTTAAAGGCTATGAGTAATACAGGAAGAGAATTAATGAAAACTGTGAGTAATACAAAAAGAGATGTATAAAGACTATGAGTATTATAAAAGAATCAAATTGTAATATCCTCCTTTGTGTTATGCCTGTAGTCACTTTGCTGGGGATTAGGTAATGAATGAATAGCCAGGCAAGTGATGTGTATATAATGTATAGATTGCTGGTGGAGAAGAGAGAGAAATTGAGGAGATGGAAGGAGCACTTTGAGGATTTGTTGAATGTAGAGAGTGAGAGCAGAGCAAGTGTAAGTGGTTGGGGAATGGCTGGGAGAAAAAGAGGTGAGAGGAGGGAGGAAGAGATCAGTAGGGTGGAAGTAGTGGAAGCATTGAAGAAGGTCAAGATGGGAAAGGCCCCAGGAATTGATGGAGTGTGTGGTGAAATGCTGAAGTATGGGGGTGAGATTGTTGTGGAATGGATATGGAAGTTGTGTAGATTGGCTTGGGAAGAGGGAAGGGTTCCAGAGGACTGGAAATCAGGTATAATTGTTCCTTTATATAAAGGAGAGAGAAGTATGTGGTAACCATAGGGGTATTTGCCTTCTTAGTGTGACTGGAAAGATATATGGCAGAATACTTATTGATAGGGTTAGGCATATAACAAAGGAGTTAGTTGGAGAAGAACAAGGGGGATTTAGGAAGGGAAAAGGGTGTGTGTAGATCAGATATTTGTTCTAAGATGTTTAATGGAGAAGTATCTAGAGAAGGGAAAGAAAGTGTATGCTGCCTTCATGGACTTGGAGAAAGCTTATGACAGAATAGATAGGCAAGGTATGTGGAAGGTATTAAGAATATATGGAGTGGAGGGGAAATTGTTGAGTGCTGTGAAGAGCATGTACGAAGGAGCTAGGGCTACTGTTTGAGTGGATGGTGAGCTAAGTGAGTTCTTTGATCTGAAAGTGGGACTGAAACAGGATTGTGTGATGTCTCCATGGCTGTTTAATATATACATGGATGGGGTTGTAAAGGAGGTGCAAGGTAGGGCAGTGGATGTAGGGGTAGCTCTAATGAATGAGGGCGAGATGTGGAAGATTCCGGTGTTGTTGTTTGCCGATGATACAGTACTGTTGAGTGAAGATGAAGGGGAGTTGCAAGGTTTGGTGAATGAATTTCAGAGAGTGTGTAAGAAGAGGAATTTGAAAGTCAATGTGAACAAGAGTAAAGTTATGGTGTTTGAGAGGAATGAAGTCATAGAATGCACAGTGAGGATGGATGGTGAGGATATGGAGAATGTGAGTGATTTCAAGTACTTGGGCAGTGTGATGAGTAAGGATGGAAGTTTTGGGGATGAAATACTTAAAAGGGTACAGCAGGGAAGGAAGGTTGTTGGTTCATTGAAAGCGGTGATCAGAAATAGGGGGTGAGTATGGAAGTCAAGAAGTCACTGCATAATAGTATCGTGATCCCTACCCTGACGTATGGAAGCGAGGCATGGACCTTACTAGAGGGTAACAAGTCAAGAGTGAGAGCAGTGGAAATGAGTTACTTGAGAGGAGCATGTGGAGTGACATGGAGGGACAGGTTGACGAATGAAGAAGTGAAGGAACGTTGTGGGGTTGATGTGGATGTGGTTGAGAAGATTAGGAGAAATACTCTGAGGTGGTTTGGACATGTGGAGAGAATGGAGAATGAAACTCTGACTAAGAGGGTGTATGCAGGGGGGGTGGAGGGAGGGAGAGGGAGGGGAAGGCC
>JAGKTI010002597.1:0-13715 GCA_018397915.1 Birgus latro | reverse complement strand
TATAAATGAAAACTGTATTTGGTTCCTTGCATTACTTATACTGTACTTACCATATGCATAACTTGGTGCTGGAGTGGGGTGCCTCTGTGTGGTGGCACAGCTGGGTGGCTCTGTTGCCTTGTTGGTGCAGTGTCCTTGATCTCCCTCCTTATCCCTTGAAAGGGATTTGGTGGACTGCTGGAGGGAGGCAACTTCAGCATAGTCCACTGAAGACAAAAATTCTGATAGACCTGGGGTTATAGCACAGCTGCTACCATTGCTGCTATTGTATACAGGTAGTACAGTATTTAGGCCTACAGTAATCCTTTTTGCACACAGCTGCATTTTTTTTTTTTTTAAGGCCAATACATTTTCATCTGTGTAATAACATTGTCACTCTACCCTAGTCTCATCTGTCATTATGATAATCTTATGTAAATTTCCACAGATATATATATACTGTACAGTATATTAACAATATTGTAGATACTTCATAAGGCAAGAAAAAATCATTGCTGAGGAAACTATCACTGTATTTGTTAATCAGCAAGGGGGCAAAAGAAAAAGAAGTTATATCCATATATTTATTTGCTCCATAGGTCTATCTGGAATTTCTAAAAGAGGTTTAGCATAATCAACATTAATCAATCCATTGAAATCTCTCATGCAGTACTGAAGAACAAGATGAGCTGGTGTATATAGATGGTTTCCTGTAAGCAGTACTGCATGACAGAAGTCAGTGAATTTCTTTTTCATAATGATGAGTGATAGAAAAGCTAGCACATTGAACACACTAATACAAAGTCTTTCTTGTGCTCATACATGCCCTAATGCAAACTCCCTCTGGCCAGACTGAGCAGCATTAAATATTGTACAGGCAAATTGTATAGTTTTTATGAGTATAATTATACAAGTATTATATACAGTCTGAAACAGGGCAAGTCTTTGTATGTACAGTACGAGCACCTGCAGTCCTCTGGGTTAGGTCTCTGTGCGATGTGCTGAGGAGAGGAAAAAAGAATTCAAGGTTAGGTTGTGGAAACTTGTGTTCAGCCAAGTGTAGTTCATTACTGATTGTTCACCAACACTTAGTAAAATATGGCTTGTCTGCCTTTTATGTAACTTCAGTATTACCTGCCAAACCTATACCAAGATATTAGCTTAAGAGTTATATTCTTAAGTATTGGGGATTTTTAACAGATCTTCCTTGATTATTAATTCTGCACTTTATACCACAGTTTCCTCATATATACTCATATTATTCAAGCAGACTATTAATCAGTCACATTTCCTGTGGCACCCCACGGGATGCCTAGGGCCTCGATGAACTCTCTCCACCAATATCTCTCTCTCTTGCCAACTCCATCAGGTCCCACCAACACTCCTCCCCTGCTTCTCTTTTCATTGTCCTCAATCAGGTTTCCCTCAGCCTATCTTTGCCTCTTCTTCCTCTAGCAGTCCACTCAGGCCCCACCTGTATTAAGCTGCTGCCTTCTTTTCTATATATGTGCCCCAGCCATTTTCAGCAAGACAGTCTCACATGTTCATCAACTAGTTCCACTCTCATAATATCCCTTACTCTTTCATTTGTAACTCTGTCCTAACACTTTACCCCAAGAATTCTTCTCAGTACAGTATTTAATTCTCAGATCCTAATACTTTCTGATCTGTTGCAACTGTACTGTTCCATGACTCATGCCCATCAATTAATATTGGTCTAACCATGGCCTTGTAAATTTTTACTTTAGTATGTACTGAAAGCATATTATTATTCCATACAGATTTCAACATTCCACGGCTTGCCAAGCCTGTCTAATCCTCTCCTCAGTTTCATTGTTTAATGATGAGTTAGATGATACAATCATGTCTATTTAATATAGACATTAAAATGTAAACAACATACAAGCATATAAGACAGTTAAGTTGTAATATGCAAAACAACTGCTGTAGAAGAGTTACTGCAAAGCCTTCTATGTCACTTAATGTACAGTATGACCATAAGTTCTGTCATGAGTGTCACTTTCTTGCTTCTTTGTAACTCGACTATGGTACCTAACAAAAGACGGTTCAGCCACTAACTCATCACATATACAGTAAATATAACAAGTGAGTGAGATGTCCTGAGATAGCTGTAAGTCAGTGGGAATGTGCTGCATCTTCATGCTTGTAAAATTAATTAGAAACCACCGTGACAGTTGCTTAGATACTGCATTGACTTGTATAGATATTAATAATGTTTTGGGAAGGAATGGTAAACAGATATGAACTGACAGAGGAAGGATTTTTGCTTTGCCAGTCTGTTTGTCCTATTTCAAACAATTCTAATGGAACTTACAAGCAACATTTTGTTGTGAAGAGCTTAGCAAAGGCTGTATCTAACCCCACCACTTCAAAAGATATCTAAAGTTGACTAAAACCGTGAAGAGATTGCACAAGTAATAGGAAAAATAAGTTATACTGTATATCAAAAATAATTTGAGTCATTATGCAAGCAGTCTTCATAACTCATGTTATCCTCACTTAACTTAGGGAAAAATATATGTCAAACAGAAGGGACTGGCTTACGCTTGAGCATCAGGTCTCTAAAAATACTTACGTTAGGCCACTCACTGGGTATCGCTTTATAATGCTTTCATATTTTAATCTGGTATGATGGCTTCATACTGCTTAGATATTCATTATGCTGTAATATAAATAGCTGTCTTTCACAGTAGCTGATGATACATATGAACCATACACGTTTTTACATAACTGTTTCTTACAGATTTATTACAACAGCAATTGCTGTATCAACTGGGTAAATAAGATTAAATTAGTTTTTCTCAATATGTACTGTCCTTTCCACTGGTACATTATGAAGGGTTTCTGAGGGTGGTGAACAATCAGAGTGAACTGCACTTGAAATGTGATTTATACACTATTGTTAAATGATAAGTTCCCTTAAAATAAATGCCTTATCTTTGTACTTTA
Source organism: Birgus latro (assembly GCA_018397915.1). NCBI lineage: Eukaryota > Metazoa > Arthropoda > Malacostraca > Decapoda > Coenobitidae > Birgus > Birgus latro. The sequence continues at coordinate 10,766 of JAGKTI010002597.1, read as the reverse complement.
CTTATTTACTGCATACAACCTGCTGTACATTTTCTGCACCAAATTAATTTAGAAACTGTATTTTTTTATTTCAGTACAGAACTGGCATTGGGTCATTTAGGAACTTACCCACCAGTATCACCAGGGAAAAGTGTACTCCACAAGATCTACCTAACACTTCGTATGTTTAAACAGACACACACACACAAACTCTCATACAAAGCAAGAACCAGACCACATACGTCCATCAACAAACTAAACCACAAGTGAAAAGAATTACACAAGAATTTCATATTACCAAAACTCCTTCAATCCAAGTGATGTCCTGTTTATTATGTATTATTTCTAGTTCCAGTTTAGAGGATGGAGAGTGAGAGACTAATGAGAAGAGTGTATGTGAATGAGGTGGAGGGGGGGGAGGGAGACCAAGGATGAGATGGAGGGGGGGGGAGGGAGACCAAGGATGAGATGGAGGGATGGTGCAGAGAGGGGGGTGTAAGTTGGGGGGAGGGCAGTGAAATGGCAGGGGACAGGGTAAAATGGAGATGATTTGTTTGTGGCCACCTCTTACAGGATTACGACATTTGGCTATAGACAGATAGATTGAAGATGAGTTCCTTTCAGAAATGCCACTTATATTGAAGGGTATTTACGAAAACCATTGTTACTTACACTGCTTTGGTATCCTGAGTGGTTCAGTGTCCTTGATAGTGGCCTGGTGTGTGACAGCGTGGAAGAGATAGCGAACCCTTAGCGATTTGTCCTCCCCAGGGCACGGATCATAGAACCCCGGTAGTGAACACTGAAACACATGAATTAGTTATGTACCCAGAACATACCAGTCTTTAAGTACAGCACCCACATTACACCAGTCATTTAGTACAGTACCCACATTACACCAGTCATTTAAGTACAGTACCTACATTGCACTCATCTAAGTACAGTACCCACATTACACGAGTCATTTAAGTACCATTCCATGTCATTACTCTTTAATTCTATACACCATCTCTCATCCAAAGCAGTGAAGAAGAAAGGTCATATTTGTTTTCCAATCAAAAAGTTCACTAATGAGAGAATAAAAATCGTAGGTTTGCCATCCCCTTCACAATTTCAGGTTAAATACTACATTTCTGTCTGTACTTGTTATTCCACGTGTTGTTGCAAATCATGGCTCAGTGGACTGCAGGCAACCAGGCATTCAACCAAGCACTCCCAAAGATCTTTTTCTGAGGTTCATGGATTTTTTTGATGCAGTGTATGAGGTGAGGAAGTTGTGTTGTGGGTGTGGGGGTTGCATTTCAGTGATGGCACAGTAGAATGTTTGAGTTGTAGTTAGTGTTGGGACTGAACAGGGAAGGGCTGTATGAGTGTCTGTGAGGTGGCTGTAGCTAGTGACCTTGGATGTGTCCTGTAGGATGAGCTTAGAGTCTTTCACCAGGCACTGCAGCTGGATAGTGACGTCTACCACCTCTGGCGACATGGCCTCCTCCTGCTTCCCCTCTGCCACCAGCTGCCCATACCACGCCCTGTACACATACAAAATATGTTGTTCAACTTTACTGTTTTCATTTTAACTTGGCTTAAAACAGGAATCTCACCATCTTGAACACCTAGTTGTAAGACGAGATACACTGGAATTGATGCTAATCATGAAGAAGTGCTATGGAAAGTATGTAAAGCTGCAAAATTGTCTTTTTCTATTACTAAGCTTGCAAAAGAATGGAAAGCTGCACCAGGTTAAGGTGAAAAGAATATAACATAGTGCAAAACTTTGAATAGTATAATTAGTGGTAAAATAACACTTTCCAGACTTCCATTATTCCTTGTGTAAATTATGATGCTGTGAAACAAGTCCGTCATGCATGTGCTGGTGGTAGAATGTTGCTATTGTAATTTCCTAATCTACTCTAGTTTTACGTAGCTAGTTTTCCTAACAGGTTGTATCTCAATACCTCCTAGTAATATCTGTAACTCTTAGTAACATCTACCTCTTACTAACACCTAAATCTCTTACAAAGAATAGTCACACAGCAGAGTAAAACCATTAGAGTGAGTAGAAAATGATGCTGAACACTAACAATACAGTATGCACCTTTTGGTGGTCTTTAGTACAATATACCCGGTACTATAGTTAGACGTGACTCATAAAGTTCTATACCTCTCTCTCTACTGCAAAGTTAAAAGAAAGCAGAGTAGACAACATTAAAGTAAGTAGAGGAGAATGATGTAAGAAACTTAATGTACAGAGAAGAGAATGTGGCATGAGACTAACTGTATAAAGAGAGTGAGGTGTGAGACTAACTGCAGTGAGAAGAAAAGGCTTTATGAGACTCACTGTAATATGACAAGCCCTTTGCGAGCCTCCTCCTGGTCAACAATCCTTCGCACTGTCTCCCTCATCAGTTCGACCGCCGCAGCTGCCTCACGTCTCTTCTCCAGCAGTCTGACAAAACAAGGTAAACATGTGAATCATAAACCGCATTAACTCTTATTTACTCATAAACAGTATATCCAATGAACAAGTTTTCTATGGTAGGTGGGGGTGCTCACCATCCCCTCATTTGATGTAATGCTGCCCTGGGTGACTCTACACCACGTGACAAGCCAAATGGTCTCTTGCAACCCAGGAAACCATTTATTACACTGGGTGGTAACCATACAACCAAATAATGCCTGGTGGTCACGTGAGTTAAGGCACGGTACACTGATGGATGAGTCCCCTATGGGTTGATAAGTAAGGGATGGTTGGGGTTTACTGCTTTCATAATGCTGTTCAGGAGCCAACAACAATGCTAAACCTGTCCTGGGCTTCTATGCCAAAGTTTTCCTCCATGTTACACTCAGTAGTTTCCCCTTCCATGGCACAGATGTCTGATGCACACAAGGAAGTCGAAGATGGGCTTTCGTGTTGTGTACTTACAGTCCATCAGCATGTCATTGTCCTCATACTGATTCAGGTTTTAGGTGCCTGGTAATCTAGTAGATTAGATGTTCTGCAGAATGTGGTCCTTGAGGGTTTATTTAAAGTTCATGTAATGCCACTGAAGGATGAGCAACTTGTTATTCTCTGCTTAAATGTCTGAACATAAGTAGCCCAGCCCCAGCCCCCTATGGTCCTGATGGGGAAATAATAGACTGGATGATGGATGGATGGATAGACTAACAAGTAACAAGTTTTAACAAATATTATGAATATGGGGTCACCTGACATCATCACGATATTCCAATACATGAATAATGATAATACCCCTAGCTCCTGGACCTTTGTTCTAAATTTTATTATACCTTTCCAAATCTCCAAACTGACGACGACAACTATGATGATAATGATGAATATAAGAAGACCAAGTGGTTGGGACAATGAAGAGATAAGTGGAGAGTAGTTGTGGTACCTGGTTCTATTGGCCTGCCTCTGCTTAAGGACTTCTGCCTGCCGCTGCTGTCGTAGGTATGGCTGTATAATGAGCCTCTGCAGGGCCAGCCACCCCACCAGAGGCACCATTGTCCCGTAGATCACTGGCGCTGGCAGGATGTCCTCACAAAGTAGGATAGTGGCACCGTATGTCTGTGATGCCCTGTGGAGTCTGGCAAAAAGAGATGTAATAGTTATCTTCTATTTAGAGTTGTCTGAATCTGGTAACATATTTCTTAGTATACATGGGTAACTTAAGGTCAACTCTAAGTGGCTTCACCAGTTGTTTTATTATTAAGCTGATGTTAATACCTGTTCTTCACTTTTGAATCATTAAACAGTTGTTTTTTTACGTCAGAAATGGGCATTTTTTATGCTTTTATCCCACAGTCATGAACCAGAAGCATGGCTCAATTAAAGTAGCATTTTGTCTGCATATGAGTACATGCCAGACTTTAAAGTGAGGATTCACTGTACTAGTATACATACTTTATTTTGAGGTGTACTCCAGTAGGGACACCCACAGCCAGTGTTGCTGTGAGGGAGCTGTTCTGTGACACCTTCTTCTCAGCACCGTATTCCATAACCGCACCAAATGTCCCAGCTCTGATGACACACCAGAGTTACCCACAGTCCAAGACATGATGGTTACTACAGTATCCACAATATAAAATAAAAAATAACATCCAGTCCCATCCTGGCCCTTGCAAAGTAGAGCCATATAAGGCTAAGTTATCATTACATAATCATAAAACCTCAAGCCACCACGATAATGTAAACCTCCACTGCCGTTTACTCAGGTTGATGTGTTACTCTACTAAACCTCCAGGCATCTATGATGGTAACATTTACCATAATGTACAGTCACATTCATATGGATCCATAGTTGCTCATATTATCTGCTATTGTGTCTGCTGCTGGTAAGATGTAGAACTGCCTCACTTATTGCCTGGTGCACATATCATCAATGCATCAGAAAGTAAGGCAAAAAGTTCCGTATATCACCAACCACAATAGACAAAATGGGTAGATGTGAGTCCTTTTTTATGAACGTGACTGTACATTTAATGGTAATACAGAATACTGTTTACAGTAAAGATGAAAAACTTTTTAAATTGTTCTATAATGAACACATAATATTTATCATCATCTTGTATGCCTACTTTCCTCCTGGGAAGCTCTTGGTAGGGTATGACTGTGACAATATTTTCTAAAATACTCTGATGTTAAGATGAATTCTGAAAAATATTTTTGTCTCCAGTATACAGCATTAGTATAACTAGAAACACAGGTGATATTTCCAGACATTTTGTCTTATTTGTACAACTACTTACTTTCCAACGAGTCTAATTTTAGCCTCATAGTCTGGCATCTTGTGGGTGTATGAGAGTGCAAGGTAAGTGTGTGGGATGCCGATGTATGCAGATACCACGAGGCGGAGGGCTGGTGTGTCCCTAATTATCATGGTGTTCATTCCACTCTGCATCCCCGCTCGCCACGTCAGGTAACCCACTGTGTGTTGGTCCAGCTGGTTGGCTAGTGCTGTTGAGTATAAAAATGAAATATCCAGTCCCTAGCATCAGTATCATCTCCCTCCTCATTAGAAGTCATTTTTTATGACTGCAGTTTAATTCTTGTCACAAGTCAGTGTTTATTGTTATTAAGTCTAACTGCAGGAAAAGGGCAACTATGGCCTGCAGCTCACTGGGTTCACATCCAAATAAGCCAGCGACACAACTTACTAGCAACAGTGCCGAGCCTCAGTCCATTTGGTGTGAAGTGTGTGAGGACAGATCCGTTGCCAAAGACGCCCCTGGAGAAGTTCCTGAACCCCTTGGCAGCCAGGGACAGCCCACTACCCGCCCCGACCTCCAACTCACCCCACCCCTTGTCAGACGTCACCCGCCGGATGGAACAGTTTATGCCACCGCTGCCATTGCCGTTGTGTGATGACAAGTTGCCTGCAAGGTTGAATGCAAAGGTACACAATATTACCTTTAACAGTACAATAATGTCCTAATATACTGTATATTATTTTTGCCATTTCTTGATGATTTTATTGATTTTAGGAGAGATTTTTCATAATGGAGAGGTTAGATATAACCTCTATTAGTGTAATCCCCTCCCCTTTTTTAAACAACCCCTGCACATAGAGGGATTATCCAAATTCAGAACATGGAGCCTGTGTCCCGGTAAGGAACGATAATGATTTTGCTATATACTGTACTATAATTTTACTGCAAATATGAAATTGAAATTTTCAGGTAAACAATTGCACATTTTATTTGAGTAAAATTTCACAAACTTTAGATGAAAAACACAAAAAATCTGACCTGAGAGTATGGCTGTCTCTCTGTTGGTGAGGGGCGCTTCAATGGCTTGGTTCAGGCTCATCCCACTAATCTCAATATGTGGCAGGCCAAATATATCTCTGAAACACATTACCTGTTTACTTGGTAATACAGTATTTACTTCCTCTAATTCCCTGACAGAAATTCACCTAAACTCCCAGACTGTCCCACCATTATTACTGTTGGTTCTGTACATACTACATACTCTATCTACCTATTCAGTTCTTTATTTCTCCATAATGAATGTAATGGCCTGGGGTTGGCATTCTCTATATAGTACAACATTATCTTCTTTTTTTCCACTATACTATTAATGGTTGGAAAAAGATGTGTGATGATGATGAATACAAAAGGATACAACAATAACTGGAGTAGCAGAGAGGGGGATATGAGGTGGACACAGGTCATTCTGCTGGTGGAGGACAGGGTGACATGGAGGCAATTCATTTGTGACCTCCCCTTTATGGGACTGAGGCATCTGGCATTAGACAGATAGATAGACAGATACAGATGGATGGGATAGATAGATAGACTGATTAAGGTAATATGTTTTTCACCTGAGATCAAGGTATGGAGGGTCATCATCGTAAACGTTAAATAAGTCGGTGGCATTAATAGTGATGTTGACAGCGCTCTTTGGGTTCGTCCGCTGCTGCAGTCGTCGTTCCTCTCGCTCCCTGAAAGTTCATAATATTGCCGTAAAGCATCTGTTTCATACAATTGCCTTACATCACTACCACAAATATTCCACTGCTCTCTGAAAGTTCAGAATTTTACCATATACCATTCCTCTGATAAAGCAAACTTACATTCCTACTTTTTTTTTTTTTTTTTTAATCTCACCCTTTGAATGTAAAGTCACAACAATAACAACCAACTTCTAACACAACATTGTTGTGAGTGTGGTCAAAATGAAGCACCAGGGCTTACTAACTGCCAAACATTCGTGCTTCTCCCTACTCTTTTGTGCACTCTTTGTTACTGGACAGACAGATAAGACAGCAACAGAGAGACAGACAGATGAGTGTCAGAAGGAATGACTAACTGCTTGAATGATGCTTTTGCTTCACCTTGCCAGGCGTTCATACTCCTCCCTGATCTCGTGTGGTGTCTTGGTCCGCTGTACCACCTCCCACCCCTGCGTCTCAAGCCCAGCCGTTCCCAGGTTGTCGTAAATTGCTCGCATGTGACCATCACTTAGAACTGTCATGAGGAAAATGCAAAAAATATACTGTGCAAGTGAAATTGTTCATATGTATATTACTAACAACCACACCAAAGATCATACTAGAATAAACACTGATCCAGTACTATTTGTGACCAGCTGACATCAATGAATATGATTCTTTTAACTATCTTTCACCTAGAAATAAGGTATGAAATTAGAATATGGTAAACATCATACTGTTAAATAATAAGATGAAGGAGTATTATCTCATGGACTTATCTGATAGATGCCACACAGAAAATATACATGAAATTGAAATTTTGATACCATTACACTGAACTCATTACGAATAGACAGCTTTGTAACTAACATCATGGTGTACAAAGATCTGTAACACCTTTCTGTACCTTCATATGCTTTCTTTGTCTTGCTAAACAGCAGCTCTGCCTCCGCTTTACGTATGGGGTCCATGTGCTTGTCTGGGTGGTACAGACGACTGAGGCGGCGGTAAGCATTGTTGATCTCCTCATCTGTCGCCTGTGGAATGCACATGATCAATTTGCAGTTTTGGACAGTTATGGTTATCAGACAGTCAAAGGTATTCTAATGTTTCTCCCTAATTAACCAAGCTCTCACTATATATCTACGTGTATCTAGGAGCCGTAATCCCAGAATACGTGTCCACAAATGAACTGCCTCCAAGTCACCCTGTCGTGTGCCATCAGGCTCCCCTCACTCCAACCCACATTCATCCTCATATATATCCCTCTCCACCCCATCCCCCTATCTCTTCCACAGTCTCCCTCTCTCACTGTCCACCTCACTCAAATACTCTTCTAGTCAATCTCTACTAATAAATAATAACTAAATGTAGCCCAATGTCTTTACAGAAGGCCAAGATTGTGGTAAAATTCTGGCATAATTGTAGTTCTGTGTGGGATGCCATTTTCATAGTAACCAAACAAGAAAATTTAGAAAAAGAGTTGAGATGGAGGGGAAATGTAATCAGAAAAATGCTGTGATTTTATTAGTCAAATACACTTCACAGTACAGCAAGTTCTTACCACATATGCCTAACAGATATAATGACCAAATGAAAAACTGTGGTTCAGAACAATACAGCTTATTAAAACTTAGTATTTCCCCTAAGGAAAGTCAAAGTCCTTCAAAAATGTTCACTATAAAATGTCCCTACAAATCCTTGGAAAATGTCAATCCTTTACAAGTATTTATTAGCCTTATAAATAGGCTCTGGTAATATTTATGAACTACACGACAGCGTTATTAACAGATCTTTGCCTGTACACTTCTGTAATTGCTCACATCCTCGTAATCCCACAGAAACTTTCACCTTCCCAATAGTACGTATATGAGATGAAGGACAGAGTAGCAGGGGTCGGCTTGCATCACCAGTATTTCCTCTTCTGCTTCCTTCTCATGTCACACTTACTGTCTTGGGGATGTTGAGAAATGTGTAGTAGTCTTCACCGTCATCGGCCAACGTGTCCAGTTCCTCCGACATGGTGAGTAAATATAAATGTGTGCGATATTATGGTGAGTATGTAACTCGCCGCACGTCAACAACAGACGACCACAACCATCGTGCATTCGGGACGGAATAAACATTTTGATTCCCTTTTAGCAATGTTTGACTAAAACGGTGTTATTCGTGAATAATTGGAATATATGACATTTATTTGTGAATGTCATTTTACAAATTACATGTATTTTCCGGTATGCTTATTTGAGAACGCACGCTCTTTATTTGAGAAGTGCTTATCCTTTCCACGGTTGTCTGAACGCCGATAAACTATTTTTGCAGAGCTTCATCGTCTCAGTCTGGGAGATGGTGTGACTGGAGTGTCATAAGACTAGGAAAACTATGCGGCCACGAACATTTCTCTGCACATCGTTCTTCTTGGCTTGTGAGAGTTCTTAACACGTCTTTAGCTATTTGTATACTTTGCATACTATGTCTCATGGAATACAAATAATATATTAATAACTCAGTATAAAAAATGTGATTGGCAGCGCTACGAAAGAGGATCTACGGATCTCCCATGTCAAGGAGAATGCTTTCTAGATGACGAGACCACAAAGGAGTAGTTGCACCCCATCCAAGCAAAAAGTTATCCATTTTCAGTTCACAATCCTCCTTTTGGGGAATGGGCTGGGGACTGAGGAATGTTTGTATAACCAGGCAGCGGAGTCATCCGGTCATATCGGTGCCACCACGCGAAGGTGTCCCTCTCCACCGAAGAGGGTCATTTCAAGTGCTTAAGTCAAAATAATTTCCAGCCATTATTCCGTTGGTCTAAGGTGGCTATACTTAGTGGCATGACGATTTTATTACTGGTTGAAAATAGCCTTAACCCAGCAGTTACCCACAAACACACCATTTTCCCTGACATCAGCAGCGGCTTTTCTAAATTTACATTTGTTTGTAAATACTTGGTGTCATTTACAGACTCTTCTTTCTTCTACAGTTTCCCCACCATGATAACGAAGGCAGAGAAAAATGAACAAAATGAATGTGACCTGAAAACATGCCTGTGGCCCCAGCGTATCATCTCTTGACCAAATATGGAAAGGTCAGTATTGCCACAGTTGACGATGCTGCTATTTATGTGGGTTATTGTTGTTGTATGTTGTTTCTTAGAAGATGAAAGTTTGTGTGCATCATCATTCCATCTTTATATTTATGTATGGATGCTTGTAAAAACTACAGTACAACAAATATTCGAATTCAGTTATGTATTAGCAAAATAACTTTAGATCTAACTGCATCCGTGTGAGTGTAGTATACTACAGTTAACTAAGCTGATTAAAGAACATTACAAATGCATTATCTGTACACACAATACTTCATTCTAACACCCAGTAGTAAAGCGCGTATCCCAAACTGTTTTTGCTTTTATGCTACATTTGAACTTTATCAACTTTTAGTGTCTACAGTCTTTTGACGAGGACCTAAGATGATTTGGTCATTTTTATCTTTCTGTGGCTTATAATGACAGTTTGTTTACCTTCCACAAAAGATAGTTTCCACTGAGGTATAAAACTAATAGATGTTTTGTGGAAGCAGCTCAGCGTTTTGTGCCTAACTGGGAGAAACGTAGCAGAGAGAGATTACTTAGGTCCGTCTGGCCGCTGGCAACACTGCCCTCAGTACCAAAGTGACAGTCGTGGTGAGTGAATGTGCGGCGTGTTGTGTCGTGATTTCTGACGTGTAAACAGTAAATGTAGTTCTTTTACGGCAAGAATAGTGTTATATGGCAAACTTACGCGAAGTAGTGTTTGTGTTAAGTGAAAGGAACGTTGAGTGGGGGGAGTGAGAGGGCGAGAGCGACATTGTTTACACAGACTGCCATAGTGGAGCCTCCTCAACCCCCTGCCTCACTCACATCTCTGCTCACTCACACCTACACCACACCCTCCTCACATCATCATCCACTCACTTACTTCTCTCCTCATTCTTTATCCTCACTTGTTCTAGCTTCATACAGTCTTACCTCACTCGTCCACTAACTTTTCCTCCTCCTTACCTCCCTCACCCTCATCCTTCACTCATCTCACTCACACCCATACCTCAGCCTCCTCACTTCTCTCTCAATCCTCACCCCCTCCTCTATTTTCTATCCTCTATTTATTGCCTCGTCTGAATTTGTCTCACTCTTGTTCCGTAACTTGGGATATGTCGTGACACCCTTTCTTCAGCAGTTTATTCTGTGCACGTTGAATCTCAATATCCCCTTGATTTTTTTACTTTCCTTTCATATTATGTTGATATAGTAAACGATGCATCACAGTAGAACTTACCATGCAAGAAATTGATTGTGTAATAATACATGGA
>JAGKTI010002596.1:49787-65327 GCA_018397915.1 Birgus latro | reverse complement strand
GTGAAATCAAGTAGCGATTTCACTTTTATGATGGCTTACTTCGCCAATTCTCTAGAGTCGAGAATTTATAGACTTTCTCAACGGTACACAGCAGAGACTAGACACTCAAATAGGCTGTAATATTGTATCGTTGGCCTCAGAGAAAGTTAGTTTCTCACCTTAACATTCAAAAAATAATAATAATAATAATCAGGATCTTGGCTGAGCCAAACTCCTAGCTAGCACAACGGATTTAAGGATTAATACCCAAAAGCTGGCTTAAGTACCAGTCGTGATTAATATAAAGAGTTGTGCTAACGTGGAGTAGCAAAAGTGTACTAAATATGTGGGGAAATTAAACATGACTGTTACATTTAACAAAGCTCAAGAAAACGAACTGTAAATTTTTTGAATACAAGAAAATAAATTTACGTTACATGACTCCAATTCAAATCAAGAAAGGGAAACGCACTCACTCAAACACTCAGACAAATAGCTAAATAACCCAAAAACTTAAGCCTAGGAAAACAAAAGAAAATACTGATTGGTATAGGTGAGACTGTGCTGCTGTCGATCACCAAACTGGTGGAAGCTTCGGGGATTCACGCCAGTACAAGCTGAGGTCTGAAATCGCTAAGAAAAGTGATCACTCGAGCTTTCGTAAAGCATAACCCGCACGCACCGTGACTACAAAGCAGACTGACTCTGTTCCCGATTGTCTGACGGAAGGGCGTGAGAAGGGCATTGTCGGTAACGGCCAGAGAGGAGGAAGCGATAATTCAGAAGTTATCGCTCAGAGGAATGCACCGTCTGCACATAAAAACAATCACTCGCGAAAGAATGACGAAAGTTTTGACAACTTGATGCGAATACAGTAATCCCTCCATTATCCGACATAATAGAGCCAAAGGCATGTCCGAATATTGGTTTTGTCCGGATATTGGTCCTGAAGCTCCAGCACTGGTTTTTCATGACCCTAACATAACATAACCTAAATCAGAAAACTACCTTCCTACCTCCCTACTGGACATGTATAGCGCTTATTTAGGTCTCTTTTCACATAAATAATGCACATATAGCATGAATTTATTGAATTTTAACCAAAAAATGATGATTTAGAGGTGAGTGAGTCATAGGTGCTCAGAACTTGCCAGCATAGTATAAGTAAGTATCTGACATGGAAATCATCTTTTCTCACATTTTATGCACAAAATTATTGGATACAAAGCATCAAATACAGTAAATGATGTAAATTGCTACCAGAAAAATGGTTAGGTTAGGTTAGGACCGGACATGAAATTCACAGCTTCCACCTTTTTCCTAGCTGGTGCACTTAAGAACCATGCATGAAAGAATTAAATTAAAAGCAGGAAATTATGATTAACATTTAGGGTAATTTTTTAACACATTTACAGCATGATGAAAACAGGTTAGGCATGAAAATCTTTATGGTAAGCATAGGTTAGGTTAGGTTAGGACTGGACATGAAATTCACTGCTTCCACCTTTTTTCCTAGCTGTTGCACTTAAGAACCATGAATGAAAAAATTAAATTGCAAGCAGGAAATTATGATTAACATTTAGAGTAATTTTTTAACACATGTACAGCATGATGAAAACAGGTTAGGCATGAAAATCTTTATGGTAAGCATAGGTTAGGTTAGGTTAGGATAGGACATGAAATTCACTGCTTCCACCTTTTTTCTAACTGTTTTACTTAAGAACCATGCATGGAAAAATTAAATTGCAAGAAGGAAATTACGATCAACATTTTTGGTAATTTTTTAACACATTTACAGCATGATGAAAACAGGTTAGGCATAAAAATCTTAATGGTTAGGTTAGGACCGGACATGAAATTCACTGCTTCCACCTTTTTTCTAGCTGTTGCACTTAAGAACCATGCATGAAAAAATTAAATTGCAAGCAGGAAATTATGATTAACATTTTTGGTAATTTTTTAACACATTTACAGCATGATGAACTTACGAACAAGAAGCTGCTATCCTGATGTAATAACCCACTCTATCATCTCAGACTCTGACAGGAAGACCTTGCACCTGACACACCTTTCCCCTTGAGAATCACCACTTATCACCAACACTTTCCACAACGTTTTTTTTTAATAACTGGAATCACATCACTTCACTGCACTGTACATAACAGTAAATTCCCGTGTGGTCTAGTGACGATCTTCGTTTGGTCTTCGAAGTGAAATCAGCCGTGTACTGCTGTAGTTTGTCTCGGGATTTCTTGATGTCAAACAAGGTGGAGCGAGGGAGGTTAAACTCACGTGGGATACGTCCTGTTGACCATCCGGCGTCCACCTTCTCCAATATCTGCCTCTTCTTCTCCAGAGTCAGAACCACTTTCTTCCTCTTCTTAGGAGGCGGGGCCATCATCACACACATGATGAAGAAGGTGAAGAGCAGTATCAAGCACTGTAGGAGGTAGGGTATCACCACAAAAGCAATCACTTCGGCCGCCATTGTCGGAGGTGTTCACGAGGCAGTAGCTGAGTGGGTAATGGCGACCAGCAGACAGGCGCCACGAGCGTAAACACAACCGATCGGCGCGGGCGGGAAATTCAAACTGGCGCGGTCCCAAAAAATCGAATTTTTTGGCATTTTGGGGGTTGGGCAGCCCAGAATATCCGAATAGTGAGTATATCCGAGTATTGGACGTCCGAATAATGGAGGGATTACTGTATAAGTATGCGAGCGGACGGTTGAGAGAATGAACGAAATCTCGTTCATTTCATAATCATTCGTTGCTCCCACAAAATCACTCGGTCACAATTTACGTTACATAATTTTACGATGTAGAAAATTCGTGACAGGTAGGTAGGTGGTTTTCTGATTTAGGTTAGGTTAGTTTAGGTTAGGGTCATGAATGACCGGTGCTGGAGCTTCAGGGCCACTATCCGGACAAGACCACTGTCCGATCATGCCTTTGTCTCTATTACTTCGGATAGTAGAGAGATTACTGTATAACAGCCATCTCACATCGCGGGTTTGGGAAACATGGCATCACTGTGGGCGGGTGTGGGCCCCACCCAACCCGCACTCTTGGCTTGGTCTGACCATAGTCCACATAAATCCACTTTTGCACCCTCAAGCACCTGTACAACCTCTCTCTTTCACCTCATCATTCATACCCCTTACATTCCAGGTTGCAATCCGTAATAAGTCCTTTGTCTGGTCCTTTGTCGTCAACTTTCAGTTGGAGTATTAATATTGGCACAAATCAAGTAGTATGTTGTGACAGTGTTAAAAAGTATACCATTGTTAAAGCTGGATTGAGTCAATCAGCTGGAGCATACAGGCACCTCCCAGCTGCTGCTTTTGTCAGTGTTTGATCACTGGAGCATGTAAGCGTATTTGATAATTTTTAGTTATGCTTATCTTCTTTAATTTTGGCTCTAGTCACCAAGCATAATAATTTTCAGTGAAGCATGGGCTAAGTTGTTCAGTTAGTTTTTATTATTCATACCTTCTAGAAAGCAGTCATTATCCACTAGGTTAGGATTATTCGTCCTGGTTCGTTTCTGGTAGCACATAAATACATTTTATCATAAAGAACGAATGCATAGAATGCACAATGTAGTTACTCGCACATCTGTTCGGTCAATGTTTTTACTAGTAATTTTCAGTGTTATGTTGCCTGTAAATGATGTACAGTAATGTGTGATAGACGACATTGCTAGGCAGGGGCTAGAATGGCACTGAGTGTTGATTTCTAACAGAAATGATACTGAGACTGCACATATCTGATAATTGCACAACTATTCACTCAGTGTCTTTATTTCACTTGTTTTGTAATGTTATTGTATACATTCACAACTCGTTATTCGATAGTTTGGTATGCGATAAGTTGATAGAACAGTGGGGTAAAAGTCATAACCAATTTCTGGATGATGTTCATGAAATTCGCTGGTACAGTACGATGTCCATGTACATCAATCCTGTGCATACGTAAGTGCAAGCCAATGGTCAGAAGTTTTAACAAAGATGGCCGCCAAGAGTGTTCATCTGCTACATCTCCCTTTTGTTCTGTTTCATGCATGCAGGCAATTGAAGCATCAGTGCTATCACCAAATAGCGGTATAGGTGTGCAGTAAATAGTGCAGTGAGTGATACTGTATTAAATGGAGTGACAACTTTTTTGTTTGAAATATTGAAACTTATGACTTCAAAATCATGTCTGGCAATGCTGCTACCCCAAGTGGAAAGTGTGGTGTAACTGAGGTGCTGAGGGCAAGCCTAAAATTTTTTTGAAATTTTAGGTTATGTGGCCCATGACCCCCAACATATCCCCACTGAACCCATGTTGAATCGACATCGATGTACAATAAATCACTGTGCAGTAGGTTTTCACTTGAGATAACCCCATCACATACTGAGTCGTGACTATATACAGTAATCCCTCGATTATCCAGTGTAATAGAGCCAAAGGCATGTCCGGGTTATGGCTCTGTCTGGGTAATGGACTTCTGCCCTGGCCTCCCTTCCTACATAACCAAGCTTTGAAAGCCAGTGTTAAAGATTGCTGTAGTACATCTTATAACACTTGTCCCTGTTGTTTTACACTACTCTGTCTGGTCAAGCAGACCTATAAACCCAGCCAGACAGGGCAGCACCACTGGGCTATTCCTGCCTGGCCCAGTTGAAATGTTGGTGCAACCATAAATTCCACCCAGACGCAAGCATTTTGTCCGGATATTATGAAAAGTGTACGAATAGTGGTTTCGAACAATCAGGTCACAGCATCTGGGTAATGGATTGTATGGGTAATGGCCATCCAGATAATTGAGGGATTACTGTAATGTGCAAAATGTGATGCTGCTCATCACATGTTGTACTGGTGGGGCTAGATTGGCACTGACTGCCTGCATCCTTGACCCGTGTGAGACTGCTTCTTTGACCACCTGAATAACTGATATAATAGGTGCATTTACTGTATTTTCTGCCCAGTAATGTGCACCCATGATTTGGCAAGGGATATTTAGAGGAAAAAAAAATTAATTTACAATCGCCCAAAGAAGTGATGACTCGCATTCATTAAGTTTCGGACAAAACTCCCTGGGTCTGACAACGTTTATTTAGGAGACGGAAACAGTCTTTGCCTGCCCTGCAAACATTATTTATGATGTAAAAAAAAAATAATCTTGTGAAAATACTTAAGTTTAGCTTTTTTTTTTTTTTTAATAGATCA
Organism: Birgus latro; assembly: GCA_018397915.1. Taxonomy (NCBI): domain Eukaryota; kingdom Metazoa; phylum Arthropoda; class Malacostraca; order Decapoda; family Coenobitidae; genus Birgus; species Birgus latro. The sequence continues at coordinate 60,135 of JAGKTI010002596.1, read as the reverse complement.
ATAAAAAAATAAATAAATAGTGACATCTGGCACATTTTCACGACTCATGCCAGCATTTACCAATGAAGCGATTTTCCTGCTAAATTTAGAGATTTCAAAAGCAGTCTAGCTGGTATGAAAGTATTACATTTCTCTAGCTCTTTTTTTTTTTCAGGTCTTGCCCATTTTTTATTTTTTTTTTTTAGGTCTTGCCCATTTTTTTTCGTTAATTTCCCTCAGTCTGGCGGATTTTTACCGCATCTGAGACTAATTTATCGGATTTCAATAATTTTTCCTTCGGCAACAATGCACGGCAGGCCTTCCGTAAGTCATTACCACGGCAGGGGAGGGAGAGGTTGTCTCGACCTTTGTCACAGTTCCCCCCACTCCTCCTTATTTTTAATATAATGTTTTTGGTTTTATCTTCATTGTCGCATTCATGCTTTTGACTATCAACCTCTCCCTCTTTAGTTCTTCCATGCAACTGCCCTACCTGTTTTATAACATGTTGGAATTTCGAGTGAATAAAAATGACCAGTTTTCCACTCATGATTACACTGGTTTCACTAACGTCACTGAATGCCAGCAGATTAATTTGCTTCTTGATAGCAACACAAGTGGTAAGTAGTTGTTCTTGGGCACACGTATTAATTCGTCTGTCTTGGTCTTGTGCTACGAGGGGCTCCAGTAGCAAATTTCCAATGTTCTACCTCTATATCGCTTATCTATCTGTTAACTGTTAAGGTGCCAGTATATCTGTCTTACTGGAATATTTGCTAAATAAAGAGCAATAATCTGCTTGCACCAATAGGCTGTAGTTTCTTGTTGATCAATCTTGCTTTCAGGCTTTCAGCACTTATGGGTTTACCCGCGTGAATATCATCCCGCATGGAGAATTAAATGTGGATAATAATACAGTGGGCGCGGAAAGTGTTGAGGCCATCTTAAAAAAAGAAAACATTCTTGTGGTTAGCAAGGAGAAACAAATAAATTAACACTCACCATTGAATTTAGTATTTACTGGCATTCCCCTTCACCTTTATTATCTTCTTAAGGTGTCTGGGGAGACTGATGGCGTAGTTTTGCAGAACAGACGGACTAAAACTGCTCCATAGCTGCAGCCTCAAGTTTAGGCAAAGATGATGTGTCCATACTATGCAGCTGCCGCTTCATGTGCGCCCATAAATTCTCAATGGGATTGATATCTGGGCTGTTTCCGGGCCAGTCTCGAATAAAGGGAACCTCACAGTCTGTTAGCCACTGTTTCACTGACTTTGCAACATGTGCAGGGGCAGAATCTTGCATAAATACTCTTGCCTTGGTTTTATCAAAAGAGTCACTTAAAACATCACATAAGAGCTCCAAATAATTGTTCTGGTTCACTTTTTCATTTGCAGGTAGAATTACCAACCTACCAACACCATAATATGTAAAGCAGCCCCAAGCCATGAGTGAGGCTGGGTATTTAACAAACTTGGAAGTGTACTTAGGATCCAGGGGGTCACTGCCTGGTTTGCGGTACACTCGTGATGAACGGGTACCAGTGACAGTAAATGTTGACTCATCACCCCAAAGCACAGTTTTCCATTGCTCCTCACTCCAGGCAAGGTATTTCTTACAAAAATTTACTCTCTTTTTCTTCTCAAGTGCAGTTAGCAGTGATTTTTTACAAGCACAAAAACTCCTGTAGCCCAGATCGTCATGCAACAGCTGCTGCACACTTCTGACAGACACATCTGCCAGCAACTGTGGGTTCTTTTCTTTTAAATCCCATGCTGTTAGCCTTGGATCCTTGCTAACTTGCCTTGAGATCAGCTGACGGGTCCTGAAGGTTGTCTTACGAGGTCTCCCAGGCTTGGGAAGTGGAGTGGGAGGAATGGTCTCCCCACTGTCCTTGAACTGCTTCACCAGTCTCTGCACTGTCCTCAGTCTAACACCATCTGATTTGCAATAAATGGGAGTTTGTGGCCATCTTTGTATAAAGTAATCACTTCCACACATTTGTCCTTGCTTGTGGTTACTTTAGGCATGATGAGAATGTGGTAGGTAGCCAAATAATTGTGTTATTTGAGTCAAAACATGCCCTCGTGGTGCATCACACACAGAGACAATCCTCCTCCTGTGGCTGCCCAAACATTACTGAGCCAGCTCCTGTGTTGCCAAACCTATCAAGCAGGGTTGGCAGCTCCCGTTTAAAAAGCGTCAGCTCATTTCACATCACAAGGGGAGGGTAGTATTGACCCTACTTCACTTAACGCGAAAAAGAATGATGTCCGCAAAAAAAGTCAGTACTTTCCGCGCCTACTGTGTATCTTTAGATGTTTATTTTTCTGATTTGATGACACTAATGATTTCGAAATTACGATTATTTGCGGGTTTTATTTTATGGGACATATTTCCTTCAGTATTGTTGATTTTGAATGGAAAATAAGTATTACGAGAGTTTCTCCGCATTTTAACCCTGAAACCGTTGAGCGATAGGGAGTGCGTTTCACATTCTTTCGTACTGCTAAGCCTCAACTTTAGTGTATTGTGGTTTCCTCTTCCGTAATGCGAGATATACACGGTAAAAACGCTAATATATTACTTTTTGGTGTTGTTTACCCAAATACTGCTCTTTCCGGTGTGCAAAATAGAAAATATAACATGGCCGTGACAGTTGCTAGATACCACTTTCTGAGCGAAAGGCACTGGGAATCGGGACATCCCTTCTTTGGGCGATTGTACTAATAATTTATATTTAGCATCCACCAATTTGAGGGAAAATAATTTTGCATTAAATTTTTCTATCCATCTGTCAGTTGCCAGATGCCATAATCCAGTAAGGGGTGGCCATTTGACTTTGAGTTATTTGTTTTATAGGGAGGGGACTAACCCTCCACCAACCCACTTGTTGACACGTAGGGAGCACGTATGTTTGGTTATATGGTTACCACCAAGCGTTGTAAATGGTGTCTTGGCTTACAGGAAACCATTTGGCTTGTCACCCAATGTAAAGCCACGTGTAAAGGAAAGAGAAGCAATAAGAAGTGACAGGAAAGGTGGGAGAAATTGGAAGAGAGGAGGGCAGGCACAGAAAAAGAATGATAAATGCTAAGGAAGAAGTAGGCAGCACTACATCAGGTGAGTGGATGATGGTTGCCACCACCTACATTAATATGTGGAAATACATGAATATACAAATTTTTCACTGTTGCTTGAATTCAGTGGTAGGTGATCATTTTATGTTTTTTTTAGGTTACTGATGCAGTTAGTGTGGTGTAATCAGTACATTGCAAGGAGGTAAATTGAGAAGGATTGGATGCAGGGACAAATGAAGAATATTAGGGATACAAAACAGTGGACATGATGGTACAGCATGTCACAGAAAATACAAGAATTAGAGTAGGCGATGAATCATCGATGTTGGATTTGATATTTACAAAAGATCCCCATGATGTGTTTAATTTAAGTTACCAGTTTCTCCTGGGGAAAAGTAACCATTTAGTCATTGAAATGCAGTGTTGATGAGAGCTATTGGAGTGCAAGAAGAAACACATAAATGAGTTGGATGAAATTGTGGAAAAGCTGACTTTTTCTCTCCAAGACATTATTTTGGTGATGCAGATTAGAGCAAAATGACAGTGATGGAAAATATCCATGAGTAATATGAAATTATGATGAAGTTATATGAAGAGGGTATCAGTAGACATGTCTGAAAATTTTGTATCAAAATGGAAAGCAAAAAGGAATAGTTTGATCATATACAGTACATCCTTCAACTTTGCAAACTTTAACTTTGCGAATCACCACTTTTGCGAGGTAGTTCCAAGTCATTTATTTTTTTACATTTATGAAGTTTGCGAGCGATCACACACTTTGCGAGGTCTAGTGGTGGGAAAGTCGTCTTCCCGCACTACTTTGCCACGCGGAATAGTGACATCGTGGTTCGCTGGGCGTACTGTGCCTCCTAGTTCGGTGTTCTGCCGCCCCGCCACGTTTGTTTACACCACAGTAGTCGCACCCAATCCTTGCCCCGCCACCAGTCCCGTACACCACGCCAGTCTTCACATCAGTGTAAATATGCATTTTTTTCTTTTTTATGTTTCTTACCAATGATGTTTTCATAATAATATTACTGTACAATACATCAGTCCATGTTTGTTTCATTTATCATCATAAAATTAAGAGGTAGAATCGAAAGAAAGAGTGGGAAAAAGTACTTACCTTGGGGTGATGTCGACCAATTTAACTTTATTGCATATATTTAATTGTTTAAACTTTGCGAATTTCAATTTTGCGAGGTTTTTTGTCGACCATATTCTCGCAAAATTGGAGGAAGCACTGTATGTAGGAAGGCATAAAAAAAAAAGAAATACAGTCTGGAATAGGTTACACAAATGACACAGTGAGAGAGTGCACATGAGTTGATGCCATGGCATAAACATCTCTTGACTGCCATGTCACGGCATGAGTATTTTGAATGTCGAAAGTGGCGAATGGGAGTTCATCGCCACAATTTTTCCACATAAACCCCAGAATGGCCAACATAAAAGGCAGCAGGGTAGAAATTGGGGTGCTGTGTAAAGGGTGGTTAGTGTAATTGATGCCCTTGTAAAACACAGACCCACTGCATATGGATGTAATGTTAGGTTGATGCAGGTGACAATGTTATGTAAATGAATAGTTTGCATGTTGAAAGTGATTATGTTAATGTTTATAATTATATTTCTGCAGGAAAAGGGTGACACCTTCCGACCAAATAGAGTGTCTCCAACCTCCACTGCAGCAACAGGCATCCGGCAGGAGGTGGCAGCTGAAGTAGAGCATCAAACTCCCACACAACAGGTCAGCTGTGGAAATTGTCTACAAGAGTGACTGGGACTGTACTCTAAATGGCAAAGCAGACATTGTAGCACCTCTCCCTTAGTGATTTATGAAGCATATTACTCTTTAACATTCTCTTGTATACTACTCTATTAGCCGGTGTATAAGGTTGACCTGTGTGTAAGACTACTCCCAATATTTCCACACAAAATGTGGGTTTAGAGGTATACTTTGTGCATAAGATAAGCCCCAGCTCTTTAGACACTGGAAGCTTGCTGCCCCAGTAACGCCAGTCCTTTATCACTCTTCCCACTGACCAGTCAAGTGGTATTATTAACATGTTGCTAAGCAACACGGCCTTTTGTTAGGTTTTACTTTAAACCAGCATCTTCTATGGGTTTTACAGGCTGTCTAGGCTGCATGTGCCACCTCTGATATCACGATGGATTATACATTTAATATACGAGTATAAACTCATTCTGTATCAAAAACTTAAAATCAAGTTATCATGAATTTTATACAATAGGTTATAGGAAAGTTACATTTTATTTTAGTCATCACATCAACTGTCAGTGATTAAAAACCTTCAAAATCAGTATCTTCCACATCTGATATCAACAGTTCACAAACTTCATCCTGGGTTAAAGTTTGTAGTTGTTCGTCTTAAGAATCAAACTCTGAATTCAACGGTGTAGCTTCAGCATCGGCTTCCTCTTCCTCATCTGCCCACAAAATGTCATCTATGCCATCCACTGAACAGGATATTCCACATTTCTTGAAAGAGTTGATGACTGTTTCCACAGAAATATCATTCCAAGCCTTGACATTTCTTGAAAGAGTTGATGATTGTTTCCACAGAAATATCATTCCATGCCTTGATGAGAAAATCACAGCTCATCCAGACCTGAAGCACGCATATTCCCACCACTTGTATACAACTTTTTACCACTGATTATCCACTCGTTCCATTGCTCACGGATGCAGTCTGTGAATGGTTTATTCAGACAGACATCAAGTGGTTGTAGGACTGAAGTTAATCCACCAGGAATAACAGCAATGTCACTGTTGTTTATCACTGTTGGTAATGAGCCCTGCTTCAGATCTGGCAACCCTGTGATTGGTGGTAATTTGTAAACAACCCAGTCAGTCGGCCACTCACCACTGAGACACATGATGGTGTTCATGGCGTGGGCGCAACAGGTTGCTCATCGTTCTTATGTCTTCATGGCTTTATCCATGGAGATATTTTTTATAAAAGTTTCCCTTCATATAGAAAACAAGTTGTGTTTGATGATGATGTTAATAATCTTCACAGTTTTTGACAGTATATTACTATATTCAGGGAAACAAGGGTCAAGGTTTGTGTTTGGTGATATTCCCTATCACCCCTATCAGTCCCATAACCACAGGTTGTAGAGGTTAGGATTTTATACCTGGTGTTTAGGACAACCCCCAGTTTTGAGTATTTTTTTTTTATAAGGCTCAAGAGTCGCCCTATACAGTGGCAAGTACAGTATTTACATTATTATAATATCAGTATAGTTTGCATCATTAAAGTTAAAAAGGAAATTGAGGTGTAATGTGAGGAATATGTTGGAAAAGAAAGGTGTTACGAAATCTCTAAAACCACTTAGAGTATGACCATGGTTCTTTATTATATGTGGATAAAATAGATAGGAGGACATACACAAGGAAGAGCATAAGTCCATGTTTTTCTAATGTTTTGGTCCTTTTGGACTTCATGCACATCCTCAGAGAATATGAAAATGGACTTTACATAGTATGAATAAAACCAAACCAAATCAAATGACATTATACTTCCTTTGTAGGAATCTCCATATTGAGGTTTGCCACTGCACACCCGATGTTCTCTGTGGACTGGGAGAGAAATGGTTGCCAAAATCAGTTTTTCTTAAATTTTTGTAAATTTTTTAATTTAACCAGGTAGTGCATTGAACATAAAACCAAAGTATTTCATATGGATTTTTGGTGTGATTTTTTTTTTTTTAATGCAAGGAAGAAGGTACCAGAAGCCATGGGCCCGCAAACTGTTCCTTCCAAGAAAAAGCAAAAACAATACAAAAGAGAGCCAAATTTATTTTGAGATGCTTGGACACATTTCATTTGAAAGACTGGAGATCATAGGAGGTAGGAATACAGACAGAGGAAGACCGTTCCAGAGTTGACATGTTCATTTCGAGATGCTTGGACACTGCATTTGAAAGACTGGAGATCATAGGAGGAGAGGAGACTGTAGCACCAGTCGAGCAGGGCAGTACTCCCAAGGAGGATGGAAAGCTGATGAAAGGGAGAGCTGAAGCTCCCGTTTCATCAGCCCTCAGGACTTGTTCCTGACCATCCTCCTTTGCTGAACTTTTTCAGTGTCTCAGTTACACAGAGAGTAGACCAGCATGCTCTCCAATACAAGTTTCTCTAACTGTCAACACCAAACTACATACACGCTACACACTACACTTCCTTTTCAAAATTTCTTCAAAATGGCGCACAAAAATCATGCCTCGGAGTCCCCAGGGGGGGGGGACCATAAATGCCCCCACCATCCGCCCCTCTCCCGGTGACGACTCAAAGAGCTGCCTGGAACCACTGTCTGACTCACTCCTTCTTCATTTCTGTAACATCCGCAGCCTTTCCTCTCTTTCACGCTGTCGAGCACCACCTCTTCTCCTCTAAACCACACCTTCTCTTTCTCACAGAGACTCAGCTGTCTGAGGCAACTGACAGCAAACCCTTTTCTGTATCCTCCTACTTTCTCTATTCTCGTTTCAAAGCCAAAGGTGGCTGTTGCGTATATGTACGCAACTATCTATCTTGCTCTCGTGTTCCTGAACTTGATTCTTCTGAATTCTCTACTCTCTGGCTTCGGCTTTCCTGTCATTCTCTGACTAAATATATCTGTGCTGTTTACTTATCTCCTAATTCTACTGACTATCAAAAATTCTTTGACTATCTTACTTTTACGATGGAACACATTCTATCTATTTCTCCTTTCTCTGAAATCTCCATTCTAGGAGATTTCAATGTTCACCACCACCTTTGGCTCTCCTCTCCTTTCACTGATCCACCTGGTGAACAAGCCTACATCTTTTCTATCCTTAATGACCTAGAGCAGCTTGTACAGCACCCTACCCGTATCCCTGACCGCCTTGGAGAGAGTTCCAACATACTTGACCTTTTCCTAACAACTAATCCTTCTGCTTACATTGTTCATCTTTTCTCTCCGTTGGGGTCCTCCGATCATAATCTCATTACCTTAACATGTCCAATTGCTCCAGTACGGCCTGTGGACCCTCCAAAGAAACGCCGCCTGTGGCACTCTGGAGCTGCAGATTGGGAGGCCCTCAGGCAGTACTTCTTTGATTATCCATGGAATGATTATTGCTTCCATGGCCGGGAGTCATCTGAGTGTGCCTTGCGCGTTACGGAGGTTATTCTCTCAGGCATGGAAGCATACATTCTTTTCTCATATCCTCTGACTAATGCAAGAAAGCCTTGGTTTAATCAAGCTTGTTCAAATGCTGTCCGCAACAAGGAGAGGGCCTATAAGAGGTACCGGAGCCAACCCACCCCTGAATCACACCTTTTATATATTTCTGCCTGGAATTGTGATAAGTCTGTTCTTCGCTCTGCTAAAAACAATTTCATCCGTGCTAAATGTTCCCAACTCTCCAGCTCGAATTCTTCTCGCTCCTTCTGGCACCTTGCCAAAAACCTTTCTAACAAGTTTACCTCATCATCCTTCCCTCCTCTTTTCTACTCCGATGGCTCTGTAGCTATTTCTTCTACTGGTAAAGCAGATCTCTTTGCTCAGACTTTCTCCTCCAATTCCACCTTAGACTATTCTGGTGCTATTCCTCCACCACTTCCCCCCTCTGACTTCCTCTTGACTGACATTAAAATTTCTTCAGCTGATGTGTTTTCTGCCATCACTGGCCTCAATACTAAAAAGGCATATGGTCCTGATGGAGTACCTCCTGTTGTCCTCAAAAACTGTGCTTCTGTGCTTACACCCTGCCTAGGTAAACTCTTTCGCCTTTGTCTATCAACTTGTACCTTTCCTTCTTGCTGGAAGTTTGCTCTCGTTCTGCCAGTCCCAAAGAAGGGTGACCATTCCCAACCCTCTAACTATCGTCCAGTTGCTTTAACATCCTGTGTCTCAAAAGTTTTTGAGTCAGTTCTTAACAGAAAAATTTTAAAGCACCTTTCCTGTCACAACCTTCTTTCTGATCGTCAGTATGGGTTCCGTCAGGGACGCTCCACTGGCGATCTTCTCACCTACCTTTCAGACTCTTGGTCATACTCCTTTCGGAACTTTGGCGAAAGCTTTGTCATTGCACTTGACATCTCAAAGGCTTTCGATTGAGTCTGGCATAAATCTTTAATTTCCAAACTGCCCTCCTACGGTTTCTATCCTGCTATTTGTGCCTTCATCTCTAGCTTCCTTTCTGGTTGTTCTATAGCCGCTGTTGTAGACGGCCATCATTCCTCTCCTAGACCTATCAACAGTGATGTTCCTCAGGGTTCTGTCCTATCACCTATTCTCTTCCTTTTATTCATCAGTTACCTTCTAAGCTGTACATCTAACTCTATCCACTCATATGCTGATGATTCCACCCTTCACCTTTCCATTCGGTTCCTGCAACGTCCATCTCAGCAGTTACTTCAACAAAAAAGGGATGAGGCTATGGCACACCTAATGTCTGATTTGGCTCATATCTCTGATTGGGGTAAAAATAATCTTGTTATTTTTAATGCATCAAAAACTCAGTTCTTACACTTATCAACCCGACAAAATCTTCCTCAGGATTACCCACTAATGTTTAATAATGAACAGTTATGTCCTGCATCATCCTTGAACATGCTTGGGGTTTCATTCTCTCGGGATTTGTCTTGGAAAGAACATATTACATCTCTTGTGAAATCTGCTTCCAAGAGATTAGGTGTGCTAAGCCGATTCCGAACTTTCTTTACCCCTGCACAGTTGTTGACCTTGTACACGGGTTTTATTCGCCCGTGTATGGAGTACAACTCTCATGTGTGGGGAGGCTCCCCACATGCAGCTCTTCTCAATAGGGTGGAGTCAAAGGCTTTTCGTCTCATTAACTCTCCTCCTCTTACTGATTCCCTTCAACCTTTGTCTCTTCGCCGCACTGTTGCATCTTTATCTCTCTTCTATCGCTACTTCAATGGTCACTGTTCCTCTGAACTGTCTGCTTGCATCCCTCCACCTCTACGACGGGCACGTAGTACCCGTCTAGCAACAAACTCTCATCCCTTTTCTGTCCAACTCTCTAATGCAAGAGTTAACCGTTACTCCCAGTCCTTCATTTATGCAACTGGTCAACTCTGGAACTGTCTTCCTCTGTCTGTATTTCCTACTTCCTATGATCTCCAGTCTTTCAAACGCAGTGTGTCCAGGCATCTCGAATTGAACGGATCTTGAATTTGGCTCTCTTTTGTATTGTTTTTGCTTTTTCTTGGAAGGAACAGTATGCAGGCCTGTGGCCTTTGGTTCCTTCTTCCTTGCATAAAAAAAAAAAAAAAA
>JAGKTI010002596.1:2307-45685 GCA_018397915.1 Birgus latro | reverse complement strand
TTTTTTCATCATCTCTTCATTCATGTAATGAAATGCCACTCTTATGTTGGTCAAGAGTTTATATGTCTCTCTAACTATCTTGTTGATGTGTTTTTCAGGTGACAAACTATCCTGGAACAGCACTCCTAAATCTTTCTCTTGTCTCGCTTTTGTGATTGGTTCATTACCCATCATATAATTCAGTGATGGTCTCTTGGTGCTTTTACCCATTTCCAATATTTTACATTTTTTTGCATTGAATTTCATTTCCTACATCCGGCTCCAGTCATGTATCCTATCCAGATCCTCCTGTAGCATTTTACAGTCCCCTTCAACCTCTACCTTCCTCAAGATCTTTGCATCATCAGCAAACAGACTTGCATAACTGTTCACTCCATCTACCATATCATTTACGTAAATCAGGAACATTACTGGTGCCAACACCGAGCCCTGTGGGACACCACTTGTTTCTTCTCTCCATCCAGACATCCTGTCCTTTATTACTGTCCTCATTTGTCTGTCTCTCAAAAAGTCTCTCATCCATTCCAGGAGGTTACCCTTCAGTCCTCCTATATGCTCTAATTTCCACATTAGTCTCTTATGGGGTACCTTGTCAAAGGCCTTCTCCAAATCTAAATATACACAATCCACCCAACCATCTCTCTCCTGTAGCACATCAATCGCTCTTGAGTAATAGCTCAACAAGTTGGAAACACATGACCTTCCACTTCTAAATCCAAATTGACTTTCAGTCAAAATATTCATCTCTTCCAGATATTTTATCCACCTATCTTTCAGAATCTTCTCGCACAATTTTGCAACCATGCTGGTTAGGGACACTGGTCTATAGTTCAGGGGTTCTTCCTTGTTTCCTCCCTTGTAAATTGGTACCACATTTGCTCGCTTCCATTCCCGAGGCACTTTCCCTTCTTCCAGCAAACACACAATTAAACTGTGAATCTTATCTGCCAGTTGGTCTCTGCATTCCTTCAGTACCCAATTTGAAATTCCATCCGGTCCTGGGGCTTTCCTTACATCTTGAGTTTCCAATAATTTGTACACTTCCTGCACTTCCACTTTTATATTTTTTATCACCACATTCCTAGTCACTCCCTCCCTCTCCACAAACTCCCCTTCATTAGTAAAAACTGATTGGAACGTTTGTTCATTATTTCAGCTTGCATTGCCGCATCATTGTAGACCTCTCCTTCTACTTTCAGTTTGGTGATTCCTTCCTTTTGTTTCAATTTGCCATTAACAAATCTATAAAACAATTTGGGTTCATCCTTACATTTGTCGATTATACCTTTTTCAAAGTTCCTTTCTTCCTCTCTACGAATTCTTGTATATTCATTTCTAGTTCTTTTATATTCTTCCTTTGTTCTGTTATTAGCTCTCTTTCTCCATTTGTTCCACGCCATGTCCCTCTCTTTTTTCGCTATCATACATCTTCTATTAAACCACTCCTTTTTCCTGTATTCTTTCCCACTTACTCTTGGAACATATTTTTCCACTCCTGAATTATAGAGGTCTAGAAAGGTATCCCACTTCCTCTGAATCTCTCTTGTTTCTCTGAAATTTCTCCAATCTGCATTTTCAAAAAATTTTCTCAATTTTGTAAAGTTTGCTTTCCCAAAGTTGTATCTTCCCTGCCTATGGAGCTCGTCTCTTGGAACCACATTCCCTATTATCATCTGGAACTCAATGACCACGTGATCACTTTTTCCTATAGGACACAGATATTTCAAGGATTCAATTACATCAGGTTCTTTGGTTAGCAGTAAATCTAATCTTGCTGGGGTGTCATCACCTCGGAAGCGTGTCTCTTCTTTGACCCACTGTGTCATTACATTATTCATCACAATGTTTAACAATATAGTGCCCCACGAATCTTCGTCACCTCCTGAGTCCCATTCCTCCCAGTTCACCTCTTTACAATTAAAATCACCCATTAGAATTATATTGCTGCTTTTCTCGATCACTTTCTGCAGATAATTAACCATGTCTGACAACATCTCCTGGTATTCATCATCAGTCCACGCTCTTGTCTTAGGTGGAACATATACTACTGCTATATCTCTCTTACAGCTCTCTCCAGTTTCTAATTTCATGTTTATCACTTCAGCCCTACCCTCTCCCATTTCCACAGAATCTACATTTAAGTTGTTCTTCACTGCTACCATCAATCCTCCTCCCATTTTATCTTTTCTGTCTCTTCTCCACAATTTGTATTTGCCATCTCCCATATGGATATCAATATTCTCCCTTAACTTAGTCTCTACAAAGCACATAACCTCAGGTTCTTGTACCCTCAAGAAATCGTTGATTTCTAACATTGCCGATATTAATCCATCAACATTAGTACGCCACCTTCAAACTTTTTTCGGTATTACTTATACCGTCTTTTCTCCTCCTCTCCGTCGGTACCACTTTCTCAATTTCTGGTCCATAACTCTCCAATAAAACACTGTCTTCTCCTCCGTTCTCTGTTCATTTTTTGCCTTAGCTTCCTTTACTAACTCCTTTATTTTAGCTCTTTCTTCCTCATTTGCATCTCTCCTTAACCAGACATTTTCGAACCCCTCTTTGTCTGCCAATTTCCACGTCCTATTCATGATTTCATTTACTATTACCTGGGACTGAAACTTCACCTTCAGTGGCCTCGCCCATCCTTCCTCATACTTACCTAACCTAAACACTTCTTCAATCTCTTCTTGGGCTTCATTGTTACCCTCCATGACAACTGATATTATTTCTTTAACTTTATTCAATTCTTCTCTTTCTCTTTCAGATCTTATCGTGATATGCTTTTCTTTTACCCCTAAAATAATTACACATTTTTTCTTGTCTGCTACATCCCTGACTAAATATTCTCTACTTTTCAGTACCCTAACCACTTCCTTCTCCACCTTTACCTTGCTTTGTTGTTCTATAATCTCTTTCAAATTTACATTCCCTTCCTCCTGAATTTTCTTCCACCCCTTTTGTTGCTCCTTAATTTCCTTAATATGTTCATCTTGCATCCTTGATTTTGAATCATACTCATCTAATTTACTTTTCATTCTGTCTCTTTCTTCCAACCTCTTGTTTTCCCTCTTGAGCTGTTCTATTTAATTTGTGGCAGATTCATTACTCACTTTTAATTCCGTTACTTCTCTTTCTTGTTCCGCACTGCGTGTGTAAACTTTTTCCAGCTTGTTCTGCAAAACTTTTATCTCTCTCTCCTGTTGTAAGGTCCTCTCCTGCAGCTCCCTAATTACTACCCATACCTTCTTCAATTCCTGGACATTCCTCTCCGCCGTTTTTTCTACTCCAGCTACTCGTGTTTGATTCAGTTTGGCACTTGCATTTTTCGCATCTTCGTCGGAGAAGCCCACAAATTCCCTTTCGCCAGACGTAAACAAACCGCCGTCGCTTTCCGCCATGATACAACCATATGGAAACTTCTATTCTACTGTATCTTGCTCTCTTTATCCCGAAACCCGCGTTTTTTTTAAACTAATGTCTGACGGGACCACCACTCACGCACTCATTTACACAATGACAATAGGCTGGTTTCCTTTCACCGCTGATTCAGCGATTATTTCCCTGCTATCCAGGAAGACGTCTGTCCACGTCGGCGACCTGTGTGTGTGTGTGTGTGTGTGTGTGTGTGTTATCGGAGTGTTGTTTATGGTGAGGTATGGAATGTGACTGTGTTCTGCTGTCCAGTTTGTGAGAAGAGTCAGTGTTGATTTGGCTGGGGCTATTTTGAGCCTGTTTGTGGTGAACCATTCGTGTAGTGTGTTGAGGTAAGGTTGGAGGATGTGTGCGGCTGTGTTTGCGTTTTGGTGTGTACATGTGTTATGTCATCTGCATAGGAAGCTATGTGTATCTGTGGGGTGTGGGTATGTAGTGCATGTATAGGTTAAAGAGTGTAAGGGACAACACAGATCCTTGCGGGATGCCATTTGTGAAGTTTCTGATGTTTGAAGACTGACCGGCAAATGTTACATGTGCACATCTGCCTGCTAAGTAGTTTGCTACCCATCTTTTTGTGTTATTGTGCATGTTTGTGTTGAATACTTCGTTTGTGTGGTTGTGGCGGGGGATGGCATAAAAAGCTTTACTAATGTCTAGTGTGACACAGAGTGTTCTGTGTGGTGGCCTAGCTGAATTCATGCCATAGAAAACTCTGTGTAAGGTCTGTTAGAGTAGTGTTTGTGGAGTGTATTGGCCTAAAACCATGTTGTGATGGGGCTAGGGGGGTGTGAGATGTAACTAGTTGTAGTACCAGTCGTTCAGTGACATTGGAGGGGGTGCAGAGGAGTGTGATGGGGCGGTGTGAAGAAGGTAACGTGGGGTCTTAGTTGGGTTTGGGGATAGTGATGATAGTGCCATGTTTCCAGATGTTGGGTATTCTGTTGTGTGAATAACTGTAGTTTGATATGTTGGTGAGTGCTTGTATGCCTTGTTGTCCAAGGTGTTTAAGGTGTATGTTGCTTTTGTTGTCTGGTCCACAGGCAGATGAGTACTTGAGGTTGCTAATGATGTGTTTCGTCTGGTTGTCAGTGAAAGGTGCGAAGTCTGGGTCTGTGGGGTACTGTCTCTTACGTCAGATGATACGTCAGTCGTCACGATGGGGGTTTAGATGGCTGACATGTGAAAAGTGATTGATGAGAGTGCTTGTTTGAAGGTATGGTGTCTGTTGCTGGGATGGCAGCGTGTGCTTATGTAGTGTTGCTGGTGGAGAGTGTGATGCTGTTTAGTGTTTGTAGAGTTTGCTTGTGTTTGTTTTGTGATCAAGTGTTTGGAGATAATTATTCCAATTTAGTGTTTGCTGTTCTGATATTTTATTTTTTATTTGAGTGTTGAGTTCTTGTATTTGTTGTATGGTGTCATATGTGTGGGGTGTTGGGGAGTGTCGAAGTGTGTCCCATTGACTGATGAGGCCTTGAATTTCTGGTGTGAAGTTGGAGTTGCATTTTTCAGTTGCCTCTAGGGACGTGTCTTTTGTCTGCATTTTGTATAATTGTATTGAAAGTGTGCACAGTGGTGTTGATGTTTGTAATGGATATACTGCTTAATGTTTCAAAGTGTTGTTCTGTTTCAGTTGTGAAGGCCTCCCAGTTGGCTCTCTTATAATTAGTGCATGTGTGTCTGGCCAGCTGGGGTGATTCTGATTTTGGTAGTGATGATGATCAGGAGGTGGTCAGAGCCAAGAGTTCTGACCACTCTCCAGGATGTTGTGGGGTCAAGATTTAGGGAGCATAAGTTGATGTCTGGGGATGATGGGAGGAAGTGGGCATGGTGTGGGATATGGGTATGTTGATGGGGATTATTAAGTATGAAAAGATGACCTGTTTGGGTTTGTAGTACCAGCCCTCTGTCTGTGTCAGGGTTGTTGACATGCCATGCTGACGCCTTGTCGTTGAAATCACCACCCAGGATGATGTTGGGTATGTTAGTGATGTGGTGCATTTGTGGAGAGTAATTGTGTGGTATTGTGTGGAACAATTGGGGGGGGAATGCATGTTGTATGTTGATGATTGTTATGTGTGATTTGTTACCAGTGCATATTTTAACTGATTGTATTTCTGTTGTAGTATCTTGAGGGGGGAGAAGTGACTTTGTGTATGCACTGGTATCTGAAAAGTTGATGGATTTATGTACCAGGGTGATGAGTCCACCACCACCACCTTTGGCCCAGTCCTGTCTAATGGTGATGAAATTATGAAATGTAGGTGTTTTTTGTGTTATGTGTAGTTTTGTTTCTTGTAAGATGGCAATGTGTATGTTGTGTTGTTTGATGAATTGTGCGATTTCTTGGTTTTTGGTGTTTATGCCATCCATGTTTAATTGAAGGATGTTTATGTTACATGTGCATTGTGTGTTGGGTGCTGCAGCACGGAGGGGAGGTGTTGGTGTGGGCGGAGGGGAAGGGGTAGGAGAAGGTTGTGATGGAGGTGAGGTTGGGGTGGGATTGGAGGGGTTGAGGGATTGGATGGTGTGGGAAGGATTGGTGGGTTAGGCTGAGGAGGTGTGGAGGAAGTAGTAGTAGGGTTGGTGGGGGGGTTAGTGGGTGGGGGGAAGGAGCAGGTTCAGGTGTTTGTGTAATGTTTTCTGGATGTGAGTGTTGTGCAGGTGTAATGGGTCCAGCTCTTGCAGGAATTGCACTGAACTAAACCCTTTGTTGGCTCGAGGTGATAGGTTTTAAGCATGTTGGACATATGTATTTGTTGATGGGTCCAGGATTGCTCTCAATGTCCCCGGCTAGAAGTCGTCGTTGAGAAATGACTCCCCGGCGGGGAGTAATTTCTCGGTGTGGAAAAAAGGTGTTGCCGTGTGTGTTGTGTAGAGAGATGTAGTACTTGCCTTGGTGGTTGGCTGATTTACCTTGTATATTTTCTTATTTCAAAATAGGTAGTAGACGGATGGCTACCATTGACCCTTGGAGTTGTTACCTTGAGGGTGAAATGTGGCTACAAGCTTGGTAATTAGCCACATGATCATCATTCTTAGGCAGGAAAAATTAAGCCACAAGTGAATGGAACATTCAAGCTGAGACTCTCATAGTGTTGCAAAGCTTATTACATTCTAAAACAGCCAGCACAGAGGGCCAAAAGCAGCTAACGTGTTGGCGGTTTTTAGTGACGTACTAACCCAAATGACCAACAGTCGGCAGGATTTTGCCTGCAAAGAGAAATGGGTAACAACGTTGGCTCATGGTTTGCATCTACAATTAGCACTCAGTTTTTTAACTGTGAATAAAATATTCTGTTACAGCATGATACAACATTAATTAAAAGTATTGTTGAAATAAAGTTTTACTCCTGCACTGTACGTCTTAACCATTTAATTTTTTTACGGTATCATAAAATAAATTTTCAGACTCGTAAATGACCAGCTGCGGACATTTCTAAACACTTTTCACCTTCGCCAATTTCATCTTCTTCTGAACATCTTAAATTCATTATTCAGACGTAAAGATGTACAACTCCAGTTTTCAGAGTAAGACTATCTGTTATAGTTTTTCTCACTGCAGCATCCATGTCAACTCTTTCTGTCTTTGTTGTTGTTAGGCAGCATGTGAAACACCACACCACTTACCAGTGTGATGATCACTTTACTTTACTAGTTGTTTTGACTTGCAAAAATGGCTGACATGTTAGTAAAAAGATGTGGTAGATGAGGGCGCTCACTATCCACTCACTCGATGTAGTGCTGCTCTCGGGTGTCTGCCCTCTCCTCTCCTCCCTCCTTTCCTTGTGTCCTGTTTGGTCTTTCTTTACTTCATTCTTTCCCCATCTTTACACTCCCTCTTTTGTCTTTCTTTCCTTCATTCTTTTCCATTCCTTCTGCCTGTGGGTGAGTCTACACTAAGTGGCAAGGTGAATGGTTTTCTGTACACCAGGAAGCCATTTACTATGCTGGGTGGTAACCATATTATGGCACCTGGTGGTTTAGTTGGTAATTTCGGTGCTCCAATCGGATTGACCTGATGAAGGTTTATATCCAAAGGGTGATTGGGGTTTTTGCTCACATAATACCACTCAGGGATGAGTGAGGCTGGTCACTCTCATCTTAAATGTCAGGACCAACGTGCCTAGCCCCGGGCTCCTACACTCCTCAAGGGGCAACAGGATTGGATGATGAATGGATAAACGGACACCAGCTTTAGATTTCTTTTTTCCTAACAGCTTTCAGCAACTGTAAGGAAGTAATTAGCTGGTTTTGGTACATGGTCTAGCTTCCAGTCTTTAGAAACATCAGCCTTACCTTGGCTGACCGCTGCATGAGAATTCCTTAGGAGGAAGCTTGACTTTATTTTTACTTATTCCTGTCTTCCTTCCTTCCTTCCTCTTCTGTCTTTCTTTCCTTCATCCTTTCCTCTTCCTTCTGTCTACGGGTGACTCGACTCTGAGTGACAAGCCAAATGGTTTCCTCTACACCAGGTGGTAATTGTACAGTAAAACCTCGATATAACGGACTTCAGTAGACTGGAATTCGCTTTTATCGGACTCGAGGAGCTACCGGACTAAACTCCTATATATCGGAAAAAGTCCGAGAAAGCCAGAAAGCAGTCCAGACTGCCTGACCACTTCAGCTATGTTCACCACAATAAGACAAGTAAAAGACATGTTTTTCAGTGCACAGTACAGTATTATTATACCATTTGATTAATGTAGTGAAGGTATAACACAGTACAATACTGCAGTGGTGGTGAAAACCACTGATGCAATCCGGACTAATGTCTGATATATAGGAAAAAGTCCGGATTAGCAGGGGTAAGTCCGGATGTCGCTTTTATCGAAATTTCTCATTTTTCAGACTGGCTTGGGCCCCAATTAGTCCATTATAATGAGGTCTTACTGTATAACCAAATTATGGTTCTTGGTGGTTTAAATGGCAATTAAGGCACTGTAGTTGGATTGAGTGTGCACAGGTTTATATCCAAGGGGTGGTTGGGGTTTATTGCTCATGTAATGCCATTCAGGGATAAGTGAGGTTGGTCACTCTCATCTTAAATGTCAGGACCAACTTGCCTAGCCCCGGGCTCCTGCACTTCTCATGGGGCGACATAGGAGCGGATGATGGATTGATTGATGGATCACTGTATCTTTGTTCAAATATTGTGGTCAGATTTATTTTTGTGTATATTTGGTGATAAAGTTTTATGGATTAATGGATCACTGTATCTTTGTTCAGATATTGTGGTCAGATGTATTTGTGTATGTATTAGATGATAAAGTCTTTATTCATTTTAAAGAAATAAGGTATTATTTGTTAAGTTAAATGGTAATATGAATTGTTTCAGCCTTGACTTTGCACTTCACATCCAGATTGGCATGATATGTGAAAACAGTCGTGTTGATTAGCTTCATTATTTTTCATATTGTACTTATTGTATCATTTATAAAGGCTCCAGCATTCCTCCATGCATCAGTCTTTGCCACCTAATGGTAGTTCTCCACACTGCTTATCTCTGGCAGCCTTCCTATTCAGTCTCTTATCACTGAGGTCACAGTCTGTGACCTTGTTCCAGGATTTTTTTTGGTCTGCCTCTCATAATCCTACCCATGACCTTCACACCTCTCACCTTCTGCATCCAATTTTCATCTTCCATCGTCTCAGTATACCCAAACCATCTGAATCTACCCATCCTCATCACAACACCAATACATTCAGGTCACATCCTTCCTCTCAATGCCTCAATTGTAATCCTAGCCTCCTCAGGCCTTGCATTCAAGGAGGCACTGCACATTCATCTAATCCTTGTCATTTCTGTATGCATGAGTCTACGGATATCCTCTACCTTTACTGCCCAGGTCCTGTACCTTACAGCATTACACTTGTAACACCATAGGCATACGGGCTGGGGTGGGGGGGTTTCCTCCCCCCGGATTCGAGCAGAAATGAAGCTCAGGCAAGTGTCACGACCCATACTTGAACGAAATTTTGCGTGAATACAGTACTGTATATGACATGAGCAAAGCATTTTATTGTGATAGAAATGCATATACCATACATAACATAACATGAAAATAGATGGGCTAAGGTGATATAAGAAGAGACGGAATTGAATTTTATATTGATAAAATAATTGATAAAGCTGTGGTGGAGGAGCTACCTCATATTATTAAGGCGTTGCTTACCTTGACAAATGATGTGGATCCCAAGATTTATTCGGACAGTCATGCGTTATGGAATGCCATATACGATATTGCTTTCCTGATTGGATTGGTTGTACTAAAAATTATTCAGTACAGCACAAACGGCCTCAGCAGATATCTTCTGGGGAAGACTGTGGATGTCATAACAGCTAGGTCAACTATAGCGACCAAAGAGACTCTTCTTGATGCAAGATCTGAGGAGAATTTCGAAGTTGCTTGGAAGAGTGCAGAAAAGTTGTATGATGCTGTGAAGTTAATCATCCAAGACACGTAATTCTCCTTCAGAGAAGTGAGTATTCCACTGAGAAAGGTGTCCCGTCGATTTCAAGCCCTCTTTGGAGAATCAGCAAAAGGAGAGCCACTGAATCAAACAGTTCCATCGTGTATCAACCTACTATGCCAGTCTAGATAAGGTTGTTATGGAGATTGAATCACGATTCGTTGGAAATGATCAAGCTGTGCTCTCCGCGCTCGCCCATGTCATTTTCACACCTGATTCTCCAGATGACTCAGGTGAGCACTACGAACGTCTTGTGTCTCACTAAGATGTTGATCAGGACCTGCTCAAAGCAGAAAAAGCATTTTTCACCAACTTTGTCAAGCACGCTCAGACACGCCAGTCAGACTCAGACACGCTGCCAGCTGCAGCCAGTGTTTTGGAGACTTTGTACAAAAATGATCAACATTGCATGCTGCCAGTGTTTAACAGTACTGCTGCCATCCTGGCAACCATTCCTGTGATGTCTTGTTCAGCAGAACGCAGTTTCAGTGTGCTCCGTTTGAAAACATATCTGTGGAGTACAATGGGTCAGGCACGTCTGAGCAGTGTAGCCATGTTGAATATAGAGCAACATTATACAAATTTGTCTGTTGGCAAGAATCTGGACCACATAGTGGATATATTTGCTTTAAGCAAGGAAGAAAGCAGTATTTCTTCTAGAGATGCCAGTACTCAGAGGTTAGAGCACAGACTAGCTGCAAGCCATTCCATGTACAGTACACCCCTCTAGTACATGCTTATATGGGCAGGAGAGGTGCTTGTTCACTAGGAATTTGCGCACTAGGAATACATAAACTAATGGGAAGATTAACATATGGGCAGCACCCCCCCCCCCTCTATCAGTGACCTTTTTTACCTGTTTGAGAGAAAATATGTAAGACATATACATATAGTACAGTACAGTAGGATCTCACCAATAACATCTAATTGGTGCCAGAAAATAATGAGATTAGTTGTTAAATTGTCATGAGTTAATAAGGTGTTTGGTGTGATGATTGTTTCGAGGCCTGTGCGTGGAGGCTACTGCTGCGTGCCCCCCAACCCCTCGCTGGCCTCGTCCCCACTCCTGCCTCTCGTGCCAGGGTCACCTACTTCCGTCAACAGAACATCTAACCCCACAAAGTCAGAATCTTCAGGGAAGTCCCCAGTGTCATCAGTGTCATCATCTACTCAATCCCTCCCTGTTGTTCTTCCTCGGCTGTCCGGCGTTGTGAAAGAAAGCGAGTGATGAGTGACTGATGGCGGGCATTCACTCAGTCGTGATACTGTTTCTGGCATTTTCTTGAAATCTGATTTACAAGTCCAATCATTTGTCATTTACTCTGATGGCTGTTCTCTCTCCATCTCAACAGACTTTAATTGTGGCAGGAGTGCCGGCCGAGCTTGTTTGGTTCCGAGACAATTTGCCATCAAGTCAATTTGCCCTCAGACAATTCCCCGTCAAAACATGGACGATTCCCCATCAGGACAATTCACACCCTGGACGATTCCCTGTCATTCTATAAATATACTTATTATTAATTAATCAATACTTTAATAACTATATTTCAGGGGGATCCATCAAAGTCTATGTTCAGTAGCATAGGCTTTGGATATTATTTTTTATTTACATCTTTAGTCAATAATTAACTTGTTTCTTCCTCACTATAGTCGCCCTTGAATTATATTCTAGCATCACCCATAGCTGTCGTCATTAATGACAGTGAATTGTCTTGTTATTGTTATGATGGTGAATTGACGATGGCGAATTGTCCCACTTGTTTAACAGTTGCCAATGTTGTATTATTCCAGGCTTTGACAAAGAAATTTATGGCCTGTCGAATGTTATATTTCTTCCAGAATACATCAACATTAATTATGGTCGGGGTTGCTGGTATGCCAGGTGGAGCAGGTGAGTCAGGTGGGGCTGTGGAGATGGAGGGGGAGGCACCTGGTGAGTCAGGTGGGGCAGTGGAGGTGGAGGGGACTGCGGCGGGTGAGTCAGGGGAGGTGCTGAGGGGAGGATCCTCCATCTCCTCCTCGCTACTGTTCACATTTTCGGCAGTTTCCTTCACCTCTTCTTGTTTGTCCGTTTCATTCCTCATCTTGTTATGGACATATTTGTAGTATAACAACTTGGCATTTGTGAAATAACTGTTATTCATGTGAAGCCAAACGTTATTATAGAAACGGGTGATGAAGGTGGAGAGGCAGATGTCGCACTCGGGGTTCACACCGGAAAACACCGGTTTTGGACAGCTTTTTGCTGCAGCCTCGCATCATGTGGGTGTGACTCGCGTACTCTGGTTAGGAAAATATTAAAAATATTAAAAACAGGTCTTTGCACACTAGGTGTTTCGGGTACTATGAGCTTGCATAGTAGGAGGGTGTACTGTATTTGTGCTGCCTTCCCTGAATAATTCTGTCTTGCATTACTGGATTTTCAACTCCCTGCAAATTTATCAAATTGAGCATTACCGAACTCAATATTTTCTTATGTAATTGCGTGTGCTATATCTCAGTATGACAATAAAAGATGTAGATCTCAGTTGAAAACATTGTTTTGCAGTCAGTATTGTTATATTTTTCCATTTCTGTGTGTTCTTTTTTTGCGAGTTTTGGTGCAGTTTTGTTGGCTGTGTATAGTCTCGTGAATTTTTTGCTAGTGCTCTACAGCTGACTCAGGCTCTTGAACGAGTTTTAATGTTATACAGCTTCGTCGATGATGTAGTCACATGGATGACATAGTTTGGAAAATTTTCAGACAAGTTGAATTCTCAGCCCCCGCAAACTCAACAGCCTCTGTATGCCTGTGTGTAACACATGGTACATACAAGGATCCCATAGCAGGAAGGAAAGCCCTCTCAGTGTTAGGAGAGGCAACAGCACTCTGAAGTTTCTCCAACCATTCCAACCTCACCTCCAGCACATAACCCATCCCTCAGATAACAGAACTCCTCTACACACTGAAGAGACTCTCCATCAGCATCAGTCCTTTTATGCTTCTCAATCTCTACATTTTCTCCTAGGCACACCACACACAGGGAATCATTATTTTGCAGCCTGCTTCAAATACCACTACAGTAGGGCACCAGGTTTCATGGCTAATAGGGACTGTGAAAAGTGCCGCAAAAGTTGATTACGCCAAAGTTGGGGCATTGACTCTTTGGGAAATAAGCTAATAGGGTCCAGGCTGGTAAGAAAACTCACCCCTCTAGTGTATTTCCTACTTTAACTATGCCCCAGATTTACCTGAAATGTTGCTTACACATTAAATCATAAAGTAACTGACAATAAAACATAAAAGCATCATAAAATACATTATAGTACACGAAATATAGTATGTATTGGCAATATTACTTACACATGTAACACACACACTCCCTCCATTCAAACATAACTCTCACTAGAAAGACCAGGGTGAAGGGCTCAGTGGACTTGATGTTAGGGTGGTATCTAAGGCTTTGGGTGGGGCTAGTGGGCCCTAACACGGTCTCCATCACCACCTCTCCTTTCTTATTGCGCCCTTTGATGCAGCTCATTCACTTTGTTACGCCTCTCCCTTGAAGCACTCTTGCACCTCCACAAAGCCTGAGAATCCCTCATCAAGCACAAGGTTGGCCACGGCTTCAGGATCTGGGCGGGTTTTATGTTCAGAGGACTCCTCAGCTTTGAGTGGGACCTCTACTTGCCTTGCTTCCTAGGACCTCAGTTTTAGGTTAGAGTTATTAGTGCCTGTAGACCTTTCTGGATTCGTTTGTTGAACACCACCAGTGAGGGAGATGATTGATCACTTTCTCTCTGTGGGTGAAATTGAAAGGCTCAGTCTCTTCAACAATTGACTTGTAGGCAATAAAAATGTGGGACAGAAATGAAGTGGTTTGGGGCTCATTCCACCTCCTCTTGTGGCTTCTGGGCAATCCTTTGGTGCATCTCCATATCTTTCTCTAGCATTTCTTCTATGGAGTCCTGTGGAGGCGTGGGGCTGATCAGGTCCTCAATTTCCTGCTGTGTTACCTTGGCAAACTCAGGAACTAGGACCTGCTGTATTGTCTCCATCATTTTTTCTAAGAGCTGTTGTCGCTCCTCCCAGCTGGGCTGACTGGTGACAAGATTTGGCAACAACAGCTTCCATGCGTGGATAGTGGTGGGCACAGAGAGCAACTCCCATTCCCTCACAAAAGCCTTAACTGCCTGACGGATGTTAAATTTTTCCAAAAAACTTTGGCAGAGATGGTGGAGTCAGGGGTTGTGGAGGAAAAGGGACAGGATCGTCAGTATTGCCCTCGCTGTGCAAAACAGGCACTGTGGAGGTCGTAGAGCTAGACGACTTAGAGCCCTGGATTTCTAGGAGCTCCTGTTATGTGTTCATGGCTGCTAAGCTGGTTGTGGATGTCCTGGTAAAAATTTAGTTTGGTGTTGGCAATTACCTCCTGATCCAGAGGCTGGATCTTTGAAGTGGTGTTCAGAGGCAGAAATGCCACATGCACTGCTGGGTGCCATCCGCGAGGAAGTTGGTGTGTCCGGAGCATTGTCCATGAACAGTTGGACACGGAAGGCCAGGTTGTTCTCTTAACAGAACACTTTTACATCAGGGACAAAGTGGTTGTCAAACCATTCCAGGGACATGGTGGAGGTCATGTAGACCTTGGAGTTGGATTTCCAAATGTACCTTCTCAGGTTCTCCACGTTGATGTGCTTGTAGGCTTATGGCCGCTTCGAGTGGTACAGGATAAGAAGGCACGTCCTGTGGGTTCCCATAGCATTGGTGGTCAAGAGGGCTGTAAATCTGTCCTTTGCCACCTTGACGCCTCAGGCCTGCCTTTTGGACATGGTGATATACAGTATGTTGAGTGGGGGGATCACTTCCAGTATATTCCAGTCTCCTCACAATTATAGACCTGGCCCAAGGAGTAGTTGCTCTCCTCAACAGTTTTTTCAGCTACACCTGGGATGGAGGCCGTGGCTTCCACATCAGCTGACTGTGCCTGCCTGTGGTAGAACACTTGCTTCACTTTGGCTCTACCTTTGAACCTCTGTAGCCAAACCCGTGAAGCAGTGACCTCTGGGGGTGACGCTGTGTTACAGTTCTTTGCAATTGCATCATAAAATAGGTGGGCCTGGCCTTGAATTTTGGGCCCTGACACACAAATGCCATCCTGGACCCTCCTTTTCAACCACTGTAACAAATAATGTTCAACCACTAGCATAATTGAGCTGTACTCGGTCACTGATTTCACTTGTCTACCTCTGGTGCCTGGTTCAAAACACCTCTTCACAAAGGCTAGATTGGCTTTTAAGTTCACTCACCTCATTTCTCATACTATACACAGTCAACTCTGGCACATTATACATTTTGCATGTTTCAGAGTTATGAACACCTTTCTCCATTTCCGCCACAGTACAGTAAAACCTCGATATAACGGACTTCAGTAGACTGGAATTCGCTTTTATCGGACTCGAGGAGCTACCGGACTAAACTCCTATATGTCGGAAAAAGTCTGATAAAGCCAGAAGCAGTCCGGACTGCCTGACCACTTCAGCTTTGTTTACCACAATAAGACAAGTAAAAGACATGTTTATCGGTGTACAGTACAGTATTATTATACAGTTTGATTAATGTAGTGAAGATATAACACAGCACAGTACTTCACTGTTGGTGAAAACAGTTTAAAAACCATTGTTGCAATCAGGACTAATGTCTGATATATCGGAAAAAGTCTGGATTAGCAGGGGAAAGTCCAGATGTCACTTTTATCGGAATTTCGCATTTTTCGGAATGGATTGGGTCCCAATTTGTCCATTATAGTGAGGTCTTACTGTATTATTTTTTAAACTCATCATCATACGTGCATTTTTTCACCCCCTTAAGGTGGTCACGCTTACCCTTCCCTTTACTGCCTGCTGTTCCAGTTCCATGCCTTCTTACACCATTTCAGTTATCACCCGGTCCACCTCCAGCTCCACTTCAAACGCAGGGTGGCATATTTCCATCAGTTACTAATCAAGGACACAAGAGTGTAACAGTCAACATGTGGACACACTGAAAATTGTGGGAAGCAGGCTGAAAGTGAGTGTTGGTGCTTGGGTTGTTGTGGCGAGAATATGAAACTTGAGGTGCCGGACGGTGCAAAAATGTTTTTTTTTGTTGCAAATGTTCAGTCGTGGGAATATTTGATGCTGCCGCAAAAATGTGTTTTGTCAATTTGGATGTTGCAAAACGTGGTGCCGTAATGTACATCTTTTATGCACCCACTCATCTTAAACACTACACAAGGTGGAGTTGCATCCCACTTCCATTTGGCAAATTGCACATGGCCACATTCCTTTTGCTTTGACATTACCACCACCAGCCCCATATATCAACACTTTTGTTTTATCAGCATTTGTTAGGAGTAGACTGTAGCACCAGTCGAGCAGGGCAGTACTCCCAAGGTGGATGGAAGGCTGATGATAGGGAGAGCTGGAGCTCGCATTTCATCAGCCTTCATGACTTGTTCCTGTCCATCCCCCTTTGCTGAACTTTTTCAGTGTCTCAGTAACACAGAGAGTAGTCCAGCTTACTCTCCAATACAGATTTCTCTAACTGTCAACACCAAACTACATGCACACTACACACTACACTTCCTTTTCAAAATTAACTACGAAAATGGCGCACAAAAATCATGCCTCGCAGTCCCCGGGGGGGGGGGGACCATAAATGCCCCTACCATCCGCCCCTCTCCCGGTGACGACTCAAAGAGCTGCCTGGAACCACTGTCTGACTCACTCCTTCTTCATTTCTGTAACATTCACGGCCTTTCCTCTAACTTTCACTCTGTCGAACACCACCTCTTCTCCTCTAAACCTCACCTTCTCATTCTCTCTCAGACTCAGCTGTCTGAGGCAACTGACAGCAAATCCTTTTCTGTATCCTCCTACTTTCTCTATTCTCATTTCAAAGCCAAAGGTGGCTGTTGCGTATATGTACGCAACGATCTATCTTGCTCTCATGTTCCTGAACTTGATGCTTCTGAATTCTCTACTCTCTGGCTTCGGCTTTCCTGTCATTCTCTGACTAAATATATCTGTGCTGTTTACTTATCTCCTAATTCTACTGACTATAAAAAATTCTTTGACTATCTTACTTCTATGATGGAACACATTCTATCCATTTCTCCTTTCTCTGAAATCTCCATTCTAGGAGACTTCAATGTTCACCACCACCTTTGGCTCTCCTCTCCTTTCACTGATCCACCTTGTGAACAAGCCTACATCTTTTCTATTCTTAATGACCTAGAGCAGCTTGTACAGCACCCTACCTGTATCCCTGACCGCCTTGGAGAGAGTTCCAACATACTTGACCTTTTCCTAACAACTAATCCTTCTGCTTACACTGTTAATCTTTTCTCTCCGTTGGGTTCCTCCGATCATAATCTTATTACCTTAACCTGTCCTATCACTCCAGTACGGCCTGTGGACCCTCCAAAGAAACACCGCCTGTGGCACTTTGGAGCTGCAGATTGGGAGGCCCTCAAGCAGTACTTCTTTGATTTTCCTTGGAATGATTATTGCTTCCATGGACGTGAGCCATCTGAGTGTGCCTTGCGCATTACGGAGGTTATTCTCTCGGGCATGGAAGCATACATTCCTTTCTCATATCCTCTGACTAATGCAAGAAAGCCTTGGTTTAATCACACTTGTTCTAATGCTGTCCGCAACAAGGAGAGGGCCTATAAGAGGTACCGGAGACAACCCACCCCTGAATCACATCTTTTATATATTTCTGCCCGGAATCGTGCTAAATCTGTTCTTTGCTCTGCCAAAAATAATTTCATCCGTGCTAAATGTTCTCAACTCTCCAACTCAAATTCTTCTCGCTCCTTTTGGCATCTTGCCAAAAACCTTTTTGACAGCTTTACGTCATTATCCTTCCCTCCTCTTTTCTACTCCGATGGCTCTGTAGCTATTTCTTCTACTGATAAAGCAGATCTCTTCGCTGAAACTTTCTCCTCCAGTTCCACCTTAGACGATTCCGGTGCTATTCCTCCTTCACTTCCCCCCTATGACTTCCTCTTGACTGACATTAAAATTTCTTCAGCTGATGTGTTTTCTGCCATCAATGGCCTCAATACTAAAAAGGCATATGGTCCTGATGGAGTCCCTCCTGTTGTCCTCAAAAACTGTGTTTCTGTGCTTACACCCTGCCTAGGTAAACTCTTTCGCCTTTGTCTGTCAACTTGTACCTTTCCTTCTTGCTGGAAGTTTGCTCTCATTCAGCCAGTCCCAAAGAAGGGTGACCATTCCCAACCCTCTAACTATCGTCCAGTTGCTTTAACATCCTGTGTCTCAAAAGTTTTTGAGTCAGTTCTTAACAGAAAAATTTTAAAGCATCTTTCCTGTCACAACCTTCTTTCTGATCGTCAGTATGGGTTCTGTCAGGGACGCTCCACTGGCGATCTTCTCACCTACCTTTCAGACTCTTGGTCATCCTCCTTTCGGGACTTTGGCGAAAGCTCTGCCATTGCACTTGACATCTCAAAGGCTTTCGATTGAGTCTGGCATAAATCTTTAATTTTCAAACTGCCCTCCTACGGTTTCTATCCTTCTGTCTGTGCCTTCATCTCTAGCTTCCTTTCTGGTCGTTCTATAGCCGCTGTTGTAGACGGCCATCGTTCCTCTCCTAGACCTGTCAACAGTGGTGTTCCTCAGGGTTCTGTCCTATCACCTACTCTCTTCCTTTTATTCATCAATGACCTTCTAAGCTGTACATCTAACCCTATCCACTCATATGCTGATGATTCCACCCTTCACCTCTCCATTCGGTTCCTGCAACGTCCATCTCAGCAGTTACTTCAACAAAAAAGGGATGAGGCTATGGCACACCTAATGTCTGACTTGGCTCGTATCTCTGATTGGGGTAAAAATAATCTTGTTATTTTTAATGCATCAAAAACTCAGTTCTTACACTTATCAACCCGACAAAATCTTCCTCAGGATTACCCACTAATGTTTAATAATGAACAGTTATGTCCTGCATCATCCTTGAACATGCTTGGGGTTTCATTCTCTCGGTATTTGTCTTGGAAAGAACATATTACATCTCTTGTGAAATCTGCTTCCAAAAGATTAGGTGTGCTATGCCGATTCTGAACTTTCTTTACCCCTGCACAGTTGTTGACCTTTTACACGGGTTTTATTCACCTGTGTATGGAGTACAACTCTCATGTGTGGGGAGGCTCCCCACATGCAGCTCTTCTCAATAGGGTGGAGTCAAAGGCTTTTCGTCTCATTAACTCTCCTCTTACTGATTCCCTTCAACCTTTGTCTCTTCGCCGCACTGTTGCAGCTTTATCTCTCTTCTGTCGCTACTTCAGTGGTCACTGTTCCTCTGAACTGTCTGCTTGCATCCCTTCACCTCTACGACAGGCACGTAGTACCCGTCTAGCAACAAACTCTCATCCCTTTTCTGTCCAACTCTCTAATGCAAGAGTTAACCGTTACTCCCAGTCCTTCATTTATGCAACTGGTCAACTCTGGAACTGTCTTCCTCTGTCTGTATTTCCTACTTTCTATGATCTCCAGTCTTTCAAATGCAGTGTGTCCAGGCATCTCGAATTGAACGGATCTTGAATTTGGCTCTCTTTTGTGTTGTTTTTGCTTTTTCTTGGAAGGAAGAGTATGCAGGCCTGTGGCCTTTGGTTCCTTCTTCCTTGCATTTAAAAAAAAAAAAAAAAATCTCTCAAACCCTTGTGCTGCATTCTCTCTCTCCATTTTGTAAATCGTTCCTCTGCCTCCTTTTCATTCTCTGCAATTGATGTGCTTGTCCATTTCTGAAGTCACATGAGAGTGTTTCAAGCATCATGACAAACAATAAGGGGCTTTAGACTGACCCCAGATGCATGCCAACAGCCATGGAAAAGTCTTAACTCAAATCTCCATTCACTTTCACCTGGGTGCGAGCACCCACGTACATAGCCATAACCACTCTTACCAGCAACTCCTTGATCCCAAGCTTTCTTATTGCCCACTTCACTATATCCCCAGGGACTCTGTCAAAGGCCTTCTCCAAATCAGTAAAAAATAAATTACAGCTCCCTTTTCTTTACTACCTATTTTTCTTGAAGCTGTCAGAC
This sequence comes from Birgus latro, assembly GCA_018397915.1. Taxonomy (NCBI): domain Eukaryota; kingdom Metazoa; phylum Arthropoda; class Malacostraca; order Decapoda; family Coenobitidae; genus Birgus; species Birgus latro. Next base: position 25,679 of record JAGKTI010002596.1, on the reverse strand, counting down.
AAAGTATATGGCATCATTGGTCCATTTGCCTTGCATACTCGTAAACCCCAAATGCATCTCACGTGTTCACTCTATTCTCTCTCTCCCTTATCATACCCTGTAGAACATTCTCCATTACCTTCGTTATCTGGTCCAAAAGTTTTATGCCTCTATATTTCCTCCTTCCTGAGCATCACCCTTCCCCTTAAACACATTTGTAATAACACTGTTCAGCCAGTTATCTGGTGCACAAACTCAGCTATAATTGAAAATCTCAGATCAGTAACCAAATGTACCCCTGTATCTCCTGAGGCCTTCAACATTTTTGCAGCCACACCCGCCAGCTTCCCCATGTGCATCCTGTCTCTTACCTTGCTCACAATAGCAGCATCAGTCAAAGACCAGGGGCCAAACACTGGATCTGCTGACTCCAAACCTTCTTTGTTCCAGTTGAACTTTTCATTCAGCAACCAGTTATAATGCACTTTTCAGTCATCTTTAATATCCTCTTTGACCACTACTACCTTTCCTTCATCATTCTTCACACAGAGCTCATCTATGATATTCCTGTTTTCCCTCTTCTTTTGATTGACCCCCCTTAAGTACAACATTTTTCCTTTCAGCTGTATTTCGGTTATCCACCAAAAGTCTCTGAGACTTGGATTTTTCCCTGTATACCTCTTTTTCTGGCCCTGTGCTTGGCAGCCAAGTATTCCTCTCTATTACCACCCCTTTTCCATTCCAAGAATGCAATTTTTTCTCTAAGCTGCAACTTCTACACCCTCATCCCATGACCATGTTAACTTACGTCTTAGAGGGCCTCTTGTCCATCCACATACCAAGTCAATAATTCTCAAGAGATTGTTCTTGAGAGATGTGTACTGTACTGCTCATTAACACCCATTTCTACAGCTCCCAGTTCAGCCAGTACTCTTCTCATCTTGCTGTAGTAGGCATCCCTTCCATGTGATAAGCGAAAATTCAGTAATCTCTCCAATATCTGATGTAATACAACCAAAGGCATGTCTGGAAACTGGGTCTGTCCAGATACTGGGCCCCTGCCTCATGGACTGGTACTTATGGACCCTAACTGAACCAAACTCACCCTAACTCAGAAAACCACCTATATAACTCCCAACCGGACATGCACAGCACCTATTTAAGTCCCTGTTCACACAAACTGGGGGCAGAAAGCATGAAATAAATGAAAAGGAACCATAGAATGAGGATTTTCAGGTGAGTATGGAAAATATTTAGCAGTTGACAGCCTAGTGTCACGCCCAGCTAGACATGAAAATCACCTTTTTTAAACCACATTCACACAAATAAGAGACACAAAGCATGAAATAAAAGACCCTGTTCACACAAATAAGGGACACAAAGCATGAAATAAATGAAATGGAACCCAATTATGATTTTCGGGTGAGTATGGAAAATATTTATCAGTTGACAGCCTAGTGTCACTCCCTATTAGACATGAAAATCACCCTTTTTAAACCATATTCACACAAATAATGGACGCAAAGCATGAAATAAATGAAAAAGAACCAATGAATAAGGATTTTAAGGTGAGTTTTGCAGGATTCTGGGTACTTACAACGAGTTCGTGGCTGTCGTGATGAATAACCCGCCTCCTCTCAGACTCGGACAGTGATAAGGTACACCTGGATCAATCCAGTGTTGCACTGCACTAAATCCTTGGCATTCTGAATTCTAATTTCTTAACACTGCGCATTCTTATCTCACTTGCGCTCTAAATGAAACTCACAACTGTTGCACTCTCCACTTCAGCCTTTGCACTCTGAAATTTATTTTCTTAACCCTTTCGCGCACGGTAAGTTTTAGTACGTTTCATGGCTCACAATTTTACTCACCCGCACACTGCAAAAAACATTTATTCTCGCCTTATTTTCGCCACCCAAACCTCTGTATATTCTCATGAAACCCACATCATCTTAGTTATCAATGTTTCTTTTAGCCAATGAGCAAAAAAGAAAGAATGAAAACTACGAATAAAAGTACATTAGGCTGCTGTGAATAAACATTTTGGAATGTCAATCTCACTTCCCAACATCATTGTTCGAATGTTTTCCATCATACAGAAAAATGTTACAGTATTAGACATTTTGATAGAGAATTTCATTAGCTTTCTAATGTGATGTGTCCGGTTGTGATATGATTTTTGGTTTTTGAGAAAATAGCAAAAAACTAAAAGCCATTTTTAAAAAAATTATTTTTGTTCAGGGAGCTCTACTGCAAAAGTTTTCTTGCACACCGTTTTTATTACGTAATCTTATGTAGAATTTCATGAACTTTCTCAGGGTCCCTGCCGATTTTTTATATGCCTCAAAGTTTCCGAGTAAATCGCAAAAAACTACAGGGTACTCAAGGCCGCGGGGCACTTTCGTCATGCGTGCACAATAACTACCTACGTAACAGAGAAATTACATAGTTATGTCCTGTACATACATAGAGTCCACTGATCTTTATCGTGGTTCATACAGGAAATCGATACGTCCAATAGTTTTCGAGTAAATGGACAATAAAGATAGAATACTCTTCCTCACCCGCAAGCAAGATAAAAACACTCTCTTTCCCTGCCTCACGAACACCTACATATTTTTGCTCGTTGAGTTTTATTATTTATTTATTTATTTTTCTACTCAAAGTATACTCGTAAAATATCATAAGCTTTTTGATTGTGCTCTCAGAAACTTGACATGACCACTAGTCTTTTTGCTAGGTACTGATACTGAAGCTGAACTTTCTTCCATCTCATATGTATATATGTAAAAAACAATACTTATTTGTGTAAAAAATAAAGAAATATAGAAATAGGTCATTATACAAATCAACAAAATATGGATAACTCACTTGTTCTAAAGGTGTTCAGCTGCTGGCAGAACTTGAAGGATTTGAAGATGAGTTATGTAGTGTAGGTGCATGGGTGTGTGTGTGGGTGTGTGTTTGTGTGTGTGTGCTGTATTTGTTCTCTCCTCCTTGCACTACGTTTGCTTAACACATGGGATGTGCACAATAGATTTCTCCACAAACATTCGCTGCATGACATACGTATATAATATGTCATATATGCTTTGCTGTGTGGCATATTTCTTGTCTGCATGACATGCATATATAATATGTCATATGCTTTGCTGTGTGGCATATTTCTTGTCTCTGATCATTGCGTAAACTTTCCGCTGTCAGTCAATGCACGCAATAATTCCTGGTGAACACTCGCTGCACTATTTTATATGTATATTTTACACTGAACCATATGCAATTTAAAACACAATCACATGATTCCATCCCAGCCTCCTCTGTTATTCCCTTCCTTACTCTATGGCGTACGAGACCGCCTGTTCCCTTAGCAACTAAGGCATATCTATGTATTTCTGTGGCATAACGTAATGCCTGCTATGGTAGGTCAGTTATTTCACTAATCCAGGCACTATATATTTCACAAATATAAGTAATGGCAAGGTAAAATACTCACATCATTTACAGGCAGGGTGAAGCAGAGTGGAAACCCTGCTATAACAAACCAGACTCCTGCCTTTAGGCCTAACAGCTGATAACGGGCCCCAATGCTTTACAGACGATGTATCTATGTTCCATAGACACAGTCACTTCACAGTATAGTAAAAAACGTCGTACAATCACAACATTTCAATAACGGCTTCTATCTTGGGTGGGAGGGGGAAAATGGCGGATTTAAAGGGACAGCACAACGTGGCACAACCCTACTGCCTGGCTGCTTGTGAAGTACTGAGTTTAATCACTACACAGAGCTCATAGCAGCCACTACAGTGTTGCCAAGGTCTTACCTCGGGAGAGAGACGCATCTGCTAGAACACGCCAAAATTTGACGCAAATTAACCGAAAACTTAATTTTTGGTGATTTTTTTTTTTCCGCTTTTTCATGCTTTTTGCGTTCCATGTGCGTTTGTGTGCCCAACCACATGGAACACAAATCGTGGTTGCGTGCACGAAAGGGTTAACAATGCACATTTTCTTAACTTGCTCTTTCACTTTAAAGTCTCCACTGTAGAGTAGCACTCTACACTTAATCCACTGCACTCTGAATTATAATTTCTTAACAGTGTACATTCTGTTCTTTACACTTCACAACACTGTAAATTCCCGTGTGGTCTAATGGCGAGTTTTTGCTGTTTAATCACTGTCAGAGTCCGAGGTCAGGTACTGCAGGCGACCTAGGGGCACGTCACTGGGGCGTGGTGATGGACTACCCACTGCAGACGACTCAGAAGTCAGCCGCAAATTCACGTCCAGTGGCAACTCCACCGTGGCTGATGTGCAGGGCTATGGCTTGGAGCTGGAAGGTCTGTCTTGGGTAGGCAGTGGTGTGGAGCCAGGCTGGGCACGGTGGGTGTCATGGGCCTAAAAAATCTGTCAGTGGTTGATTGATGTAAGGAACGATGATTTTGGGGATTGATGATGCGCTGCTTGAAAGCGCACACTTCCTCCGCAAGTCCCAGGGGCCCCATCTCCCTGTCGCAGTCCGGGTGTTCTAGGTAGTCAAGAACGAACTCGATGTGCTCCCGGAGTGTGCTTAGGTTGGGGATGGCTGGAGTAGTGGCATGCTGAGAGGAGTGCATCATCGTCGCTGTCCTTGTCGGAATCTTCAAGCTGGGTACTTGTACCAGCAACTGAAGATGCGATCTCGATATCAGACATGGTCTGATACCCAGGATCACCCCTCTCGTCATCCAACCAGTCATGCATTTCGTCCACATCAACGTTGCCGCCAGCCACACGAAGACGTGCATGGAAGTCATCCACATCGAAACCTGGAAAATCGTACACCACATCAACTCCGGAAAGCAGACGAGATCAACCATTCTTTAGAGTCTTGACGGAGACTTCCTTCCATGCACTGGCCCAATTGTAGATGGCTGACTTGATGTTGTAGTGGCGAATGTTTTCCAAAGTCCACTGGCCTCGCGTGTCCCGTCCCTCCCTGCGCTCATCCTCGTGAACAGCCATCACCTCGTCCAGGAACTTCCAGTGATACAGCCTCTTTGTTGCCACGATCACTCCTTGGTCCATTGGTTGGATGAGAGCAGTCGTATTAGATGGCAAAAACAAGCACCTAATGCGGCCATTCTCAGCCACCAACTCCTTGTCGGACGGATGCGTAGGTGTATTGTCCACAAGGAGAGCCTTTACCTGGTCGTTTGGGATTCCCAGAGTCTTCGTCTGATAATCAGTGACCTCCTTGACGAAGTGCTGGTGAAACCAGTCTCTGAAGATCTTGGCTGTAAACCAAGCCTTCACAAAATGGTTCCACATGACAGGAAGGACATCCATCACCCCACAAAGGCACCGAGGCTGCTTTCCTTGGCCAACAATAGCCTGTTTGAGCTGGTGCATGCCATTAGCATTGGCGCAACACAAAGTAGAGATCCGTTGCTTCGAGAGCTTGTGGCCAGGTACACGCTTCTCTGTCTCCTCGGCTAGAGTGTTCATAGGCAGCACACGATAGAATAGAGCAGTTTCGTCAGTGTTGTAAACTTGACTGTGAGTGAGGCCCTCCCTGTTGATCAAGCCCTTCACCTTCTGCTGAAACTCCTCTACTCCCTCCTCGTTGGCGTCCAGAGCTTCACCATGGGCCTTACGGTTGGTATGTCCAAGCCGTAACTTGAAAGCGACGAGCCAACCCTCGGATGCCTTGAAGTCCGGGATGTCATGTAACCTCGCGAACTTCTCGGTGGCATCCTTCAACTCCGTACCATGCACCAACATACCAGCTGCACGTTGTTGTCGGTACCAAATCAGCATAGAACGGTCGATTTCTGCAAATCGGGGAATGTACATAACCTTCCTCTCCACATTGCGTTTGGTCTTCAATGCGAAGTCAGCCGTGTACTGGGTGAGTTTGTCTCGGGACCTCTTGATATCAAACAAGGTAGAGTGGTCCAGGTTGAATTCACGCAGGATGCAGGACGTCGACCATCCCGTGTCCGCCTTCTCTAATATCTTCCGCTTCTTCTCAAGAGTCAGCACCACTCTTTTCCTCTTCTCGGGCAGCGGGGCCATCATCACACACACAAGAAAGAGTCAGTAGAGGAACAGCAGTGCCTGCAGTAGGTAGGGCACCACCACGAGAGCGAGCACGTGGGCGGCCATGGTGAGAAGCGTCGTCTTGGTGGGTCGTCTTGGTGGGTGAGCGGGAAATGGGGAGGAGGCAGGGTGGTTCTAGCGGACTTCAGAGGATTTATGTGCATAAATACAACTGTTCGGCGCCACACGCCAAGTTCAAGCTTACAGGTCAGAAAAAAAAAAAATGCATTTTGGGGGCATTTTTGGGTTCCGAAACCCGAGCCCACAATGTCCAGCCATTGGGGTGTCCAGATACTGGACGTCCGGATATTAGGGAGATTACTGTATATTAATATGAAAAATTAATGTACGGCTATACAATTTTCTCAAGGTTTTGAAAGATCTCTCATTTTGAAGGGTTATGTTATGCACAGATAACGGTTGTTTTTCTCCTGTATTTTCAGTTAATTCATTTATCACAAATAATACTCCTTGCTGTAAGAAATCTTGTATGTTACTTAATGTGATTCATGAACAGAATTTTGGTAACTCCAAAATTTATCTTCTTCCATTATAGGATGTACGAATAGAAGCAGAGCCAGCCACTCAGCAGCCTCATGGTGATGCCAGTGATGGCAGTGCCAGTGATAACTCTCAGGTGTGTCCTTCTGTAATTCTTACCTAATAGTATATTTGCAAGATTCAGATAGGCTTGTAAATTCTGTCATGTGTTACTGTTTTATCATACATTTCTTTAGAGTTATGAATGGTTTGGCACACATGACTGGTAGCAGGTTTCAAGTCATTCTTACCTAATAGTATATTTGCAAGATTCAGATAGGCTTGTAAATTCTGTCATGTGTTACTGTTTTATCATACTTTTCTTTAGAGTTATGAATGGTTTGGCACACATGACTGGTAGCAGGTTTCAAGTCAGTTATTGTCTTTGTAAAAATTTCATCACCATCATCATCCAATCCTACGTTGCCCCATTAGGAGCGTAGGAGCCCTGGGCTAGGCACGTTGGTCCTGACATTTAAGATAAGAGTAACCAGCCTCACTCATCCCTGAGTGGCATTACATGAGCAGTAAACCCCAACCATCCCTTGGATATAAACCTTCACTGGCTCAATCCAACTGGAGTGCCATAATTACCCACTAAACCACCAGGTGCCAATATTTGGTTATATGGTTACCACCCTGCATAGTAAATGGTGTCCTGGTGTACAGGAAACCATTTCACTTGCCACTCAATGTAGAGTCACTCACAGGCAGAAGGAAGAGGAAAGAATGATAGAAGGAAAGACAGAAGAGGGACGAGGAAAGAATGAAGGAAAGAAAGACAGAAGAGAATGGAAGAAAAGAAGGATGGAGGAGAGGAAAGGGCAGACACCCGAGAGCAGCACTACATCGAGTGAGTGGATAGTGAGCGCCCCTGCCTAATGCTATACTTTCTTAATATCTGTGTGTGTTTGTGTGCATGCAGGTACCTAATTGTAGTATACGGATTTTGAGATAGGCTCTTGTTGTTCTGTCTCACATCTGATATTCTATCTATCTATCTATTGCCAGATGCCTCAGTCCCGTACGGGGTGGCCACAAACAAATCGCCTCCATGTCACTCTGTCCCCTGCTATTTCACTACCATGCTCCCAACTCACACCCCCCTCCCTCATATACCTCTCCACTCCATCCCTCCACCTCATCCTAGGCCTCCCCCTCCCTCTCGCTCCCTTCACCTCACTCACATACACTCTCCTCGTCAGTCTTTCACTCTCCATCCTCTCCACATGCCCAAACCACCTTAACGTGCTTCTCCGAACGCTTCCCATCACATCCTCAACCACACCACAATGCTCCTTCACTTCCTCATTTGTTAGTCTGTCTCTCCATGTGACTCCACATGCTCCTCTCAAATAACTCATTTCCACTGCTCTCACTCTTGACTTCTGTCCTTCCAACAGGGTCCAAGCTTCACTTCCATATGTCAGAGTTGGTATCACAATACTGTCATGTAACAACTTTTTCACTTCCATGCTCACCTCCCTGTTTCTTATCACTGCTTTCAACGAACCAGCAACCTTCCTTCCTTGCTGCACCCTTTCGAGCACTTCACCCTCCAGACTTCCATCCTTACTCATCACACTACCCAAGTACTTAAATTCACTCACATTCTCCATATCCTTCCCATCCAATCTCACTGTACATTCACTGGCTTCACTTCTCTTGAAGACCATCACTTTACTCTTCCCTATATTCACTTTTAGTTTAGATTCCGTTTCTTACACACTCTTCCAAACTCATCTACCAAACTTGCAGCTCCCCTTCGTCTTCGCTCAACAACACAGTATCATCTGCAAACAACCGTACAGGGAGCTGTATAAATGTGCAGAAGTGGTAGGTGGGGGCGCTCACCATCCATTCACTCGATGTAGTGCTGCTCTCAGGTGACTTCCCTTTCCTCTCTTCCTTCGTTCCTTCTCTTGTCTTTACTTCCTTCATTCCTTCCTCTTCCTTCTGCATATGGGTAACTCTACACTGAGTGACAAGCCAAATGGTTTCCTGTACACCAGGAAACCATTTCCTGTGCTGGGTGTTAAACCTATAACCAAATTATTGCACCTGGTGGTTTAGTGGACAATTAAGGCGCTCCAATCAGATTGAGCCTGCGCGGGTTTCTATCCAAGGGATGGTTGGGGTTTGTTGCTCACATAATGCCACTCACAGATGAGTAAGGCTGGTCACTCTCATCTTAGATATCAGAACCAATTTGCATAGCCCTGGGCTCCTAAGCTCCTCATGGGGCAATGCAGGATTTGATGATGATGATGGTGATGTATAAATATGCATTATAAGTAAGAGCAATTAAGTAAACATAAGTACAGTATACAGTACTTTACTGTAATGGAGATCACTGAGGAAAAGTAAACAAGCAGTGAGAAGGTACAACAAAGGCCATGATTTGTGGTTGTGACATGGGATCAATTAAGGATTTGGATAGCTAGCCATGTGCTTTATGTGGGAAGGGCATTGTCACCACAGTAAATTATTATTACTATTATGCTGGTTCATTGAAAGCAATGATAAGAAACAGGGAGGTGATCATGGAAGTGAAAAAGTTGTTACATGACAGTATTGGGATACCAACTCTGACATATGAAGGTGAAGCTTGGACCCTGTTGGAAGGACAGAAGTCAAGAGTGAGAGCTGTGGAAATGAGTTATTTGAGAGGAGCTTGTGGAGTCACATGGAGAGACAGACTAACAAATGAGGAAGTGAAGGAGTGTTGTGGTGTGGTTGAGGACGTGATGGGAAGTGTTAGGAGAAACACATTAAGGTGGTTTGGGCATGTGGAGAGGATGGAGAGTGAGAGATTGATGAGGAGAGTGTATGTGAGTGAGGTGGAGAGGGCGAGAGGGAGGGGGAGGCCGAGGATGAGATGGAGGGATGGAGTGGAGAGGTATATGAGAGAGGGGGGTGTGAGTTGGGAGCGTGGTAGTGAGATGGCAGGGGACAGAGTGACATGGAGGCTATTTGTTTGTGGCCACCCCGTTTGGGATTGAGGCCTCTGGCAATAGATAGATAGACAGATTTTTTTTTCAACATTGTACTCACAGTGGATGTAACAAAGTGCTTAGTAACTTGAGGCTAACAGTGAATTGCAGGTATACTGTAGGGCAGTTATATTCTGATATATGATTGTCTGGTATGTGATTGATTGCTATAACAATTAATGAAAACTTATACCCAGTTTTGGGTTAACGATAGCGAAAATTGCATGTACAGTACGATTTTTTACGATGGCCACATAGGATGGTCCCATGCGACACATGCCACCACACAAGCTGACAGTCATAAGTTTGAGCCAAGATGGCCTCCCCATGTTTATATGTTCATCGAAACACCATCACTGTCACAAATTAATAGTGCAATTATGCGGCAATTAGTACAGTGTGTGTTATTAAGTTGAGAGATCATTTTTTTGTGTGAAGTACTGAAACTTGTTAGGTGGAAAAGACCATTGCTCTTCTACCACCTCACTGCATCTTCTGCATCTTTGCATTGCTGCCCACCCACCACACCACTATGGGGGGGTTAGGGAGGAATCCTGATGACAACTTGGACGAGCCTGCGATACATTTCAGGTGGATGGCAGAAAAGTCTATACAGTAAACCCTTGATAAGCCGAACTTTTAGAAGCCGGAATCTTCAGTTAGCCGAACTCAGGCCGAGACCACGTATGAAGTAGGCCGAAATGCAAAAGTAGGGGGAGAAATGGCGCCAAGCGGACTCGTGGCACCAGTCTGCTGCTTGCTTTTGGAGACTGTAGTTGCACCATTCTTACTGTCATTTAGTGCTGAACAGTGCTCTCCTTTTGCCTTCTGCCTTGCCATGGAAGGTTCAAAGCTTAAAAGAAGTGATACCGGCACCTCTAGTCGTAAAGGAATGAAGCTAAAAAAAAAAAATGTGCTTGTGTGACAGTGTAGTGATCATGATTAAAGTTCAGTACTATTATTACTGAAGTGTTACATTGCAGTCTATTACAGTGATTACATTTAAGTTTAGTTCTTAATATAGAGTGAAATAAATACTGGGTACTGTTTAGAATTTACGTTAAAGTATGAACTCACCCACCTTCAGCAACTCCGTCTCCAAAACAAAACAAACTGCCGAACTTTGAAGAATCTACTGCTTCTAACGAACGGTGTTACAGTGCAGTCTATTACAGTGATTACATTTAAGTTTAGTTCTTAATATAGAGTGAAATAAATACTGGGTACTGTTTAGAATTTACGTTGCAGTATGAACTAAACCACCTCCACCACCTCTGTCTCCAAAACAAAACAAACTGCCAAAGAATCTACTGCTTCTAACGAATGGTGTTACACTGCAGTCTATTTTAGTGATTGCATTTAAGTTTAGTTCTTAATATAGAGTGAAATAATTACTGGGTACTTTTTAGAATTTACGTTCAAGTGTGAGTTAAATCACCTCCGCCACCTCTGTCTCCAAAACAAAGCAAACTGCCGACGATCTTCTGCCTCTGACGAAAGGCAAATTATGTGCACTGAATTCTTTCTTTTTTGTCTTTCTTTATTAATTTATACACTGTATATGCTCCTTTACTTTAGTGTTAAGAAGACAAGTAATAAGTATTGTTATTGCAATTTGGGGGGGTGAAAATCCATCTCCAACACACGTTACCGACAGTCGGTACTGCCTCTGTGAATGATTTTCTACCAATTAACCACTTCAGTACTGTGACATCTATTTCTACTTTATTTACGCTTCCTCCAGCCGATTTTATGGCACTCAGGACTGGACTCACATACTGAAGGGGCTGACGAATGCTGTACCAACCCCGTGCACTTCCACAGATCCAACCTACACTGACTAAAATTGTCTGGTGGCAGCAAGAACAAAACCCAGCACTGAAGGGGTTAAATGTATATTAAATGCACTATATTGTTTTTTGTCATAACTAATTTATTTATATATGCTTCTTTAATTTAGTGTTGAAAGGACAAGTAATAGGTATTGTCTTAGCAATTTTGGGGGGTGGTAATTCGGTAATTTAGCAATTTTGGGAGGTGAAAATTCGGTAAGCCGGAAAATTCGGTAATTCGAACCAGGGTAGAGCCCCATATAGTTCGGCTTATCAAGGGTTTACTGTATAGGAAACTCCCGATTATCTGGCATAATAGAGCCAAAGGCCTGCCAGATACTTTCTAAATGCCATATTTTGCAAAATTCCCCCTAGGGACCCCAATCCCCCCAACCCTATAACACTTATCCACTACAAAATGCTTTAAAATGTCAGGAAACAGCTAATAGATGTTCCAAATAGTAAAGTACTGTATTATACTGTTAAGTACACTGTAATTTTATATACAGAAGCAGTTTCATGTTGACAATGGGGATAATATCAAAGTCCCCCCAGCCAGGAGATCTGTTTTCTTTTACTCGGCAGTACTGCATAAACACATGCATTGTAAAACCCTTACCAAACACATGTCTTGCCTTATACAACAGTAAGGTAGGATTACTGATGTCTGTACCATGCCATTACAATAAAAATGTTTTGGAAGGGATTTATGTTGACTCGTTTGTATGTCGGCACCATAGCGACGGAGGAATACAATGGAGAGAGAGAGAGAGAGAGAGAGAGAACATGCACCTACCTGCCACCAGCCAGTGAAAAATCTGCACTAGAATTCTTTCTCCCCTGCCTTAATCAATTAAAACTCTTCTACTTCCCACCACTTTCATATTACAGTACAGTATGACCCCATTCTTTTTGTGTATTTCTTTCTTTTTTTGTGATTATGACTGGATGTTTGATGACAACAACTCTCTCATGCAGGATAAAAATGTACTTTTAGCCAGAAGAAAGGGTCTTTGTTGCCAGATGATGTCAAAGATTTTATGCTTATTTCCTATACCATTTTAATTTGGCCATTTGCTACACCGGATAATGCCGTATGCCGGATAATGCAGCTTTGGATAATCAGGAGTTTACTTTTATTGAGATTTTAGGTTAATTGCATATGATACAGTATAACCCTTCATCTTCACTTAAAAAAGTGAAGATGAAGGGGACCTGCAGTGCTTGGTGGCTGAGTTTAGGAGTGTGTGTAAGAAACAGAATCTAAAGGTGAATATACGGAAGAGTAAAGTTATATCTTTCAGAGAAATGAAGTCACTGAATGTAGAGTCACGCTCCCTAATTTAGACCCACCCTGAGCCAGGCCCAGAGCTGAGGGAGGCAGTAGCCACGGCTCTTAAACGAACGCATTTACTAGCCCCACCCCCCCACTCTACCCCTCAGTCCCCCCTCCCCTCCCTCTTGCATCCAGCGTTCATTCTCTACCTTACTGCATTCCTTTTCACCCTCACCTCTTATAAAACAATCATTTACTGAAGAGGACAATGCTGGACGGTGTTAGACAATAGGCTTTGGAAAACATAGGGCATAAAAAAAGTTAAGACAATACTGTATATTATTTCTCTTAATAAATAAACGCGTTCGTTTAAGAGCCGGGGCTACTGCCTCCCTCATCTCTGGGCTTGGCTCGGGGTAGGTCTAAATTAGGGAACGTGACTGCACCATAAGTTTGGAGGATGAGAAAATGGAATATGTGAGTGCATTTAAATACCTGGGCAGCATGATGAGTAAGGATGGACGATTGTAGGATGATGTGCTTGAAAGGTTTTTTGAAAGCAGCAATAAGAATGAGAAAAGTGAGCATGGAAGTAAGAAAGTTGCTGCTCAATAGCATTGTGATACCAGCCTGTGTGAAAGTTAAGCTTGGATGTTGTTGGAAGGACACAAGTCAAGAGTGAGAGCAGTGGTAATGAGTTACTTGAGAGGAGCATGTAGGGTGAGAGCAGTGGTAATGAGTTACTTGAGAGGAGCATGTAGAGTGAGAGCAGTGGTAATGAGTTACTTGAGAGGAGCATGTGGTGTTACATGAACAGACAGTGACAAATGAGGAAGTGAAAGAGCATTGTTGTGTGGATGTGGATGTGATAAAAAGCATTAGGAGAAATACATTTAGCTGGTTTGGCCCCCCCCTTTTTTTTTTTTTTAATGCAAGGAAGAAGGAACCAAAGGCCACAGGCCTGCATACTGTTCCTTCCAAGAAAAAGCAAAAACAATACAAAAAAGAGCCAAATTCAAGATCCGTTCATTTCGAGATGCCTGGACACACTGCGTTTGAAAGACTGGAGATCATAGGAAGTAGGAAATACAGACAGAGGAAGGCAGTTCCAGAGTTGACCAGTTGCATAAATGAAGGACTGGGAGTAACAGTTAACTCTTGCATTAGAGAGTTGGACAGAAAAGGGATGAGAGTTTGTTGCTAGACGGGTACTACCTGCCCGTCGTAGAGGTGGAGGGATGCAAGCAGACAGTTCAGAGGAACAGTGACCGTTGAAGTAGTGATAGAAGAGAGATAAAGATGCAGCAGTGCGGTGAAGAGACAAAGGTTGAAGGGAATCAGTAAGAGGAGGAGAGTTAATGAGACAAAAAGCCTTTGACTCCATCCTATTGAGAAGAGCTGCATGTGGGGAGCCTCCCCACACACGAGAGTTGTACTCCATACACGGGCGAAAAAAACCTGTGTACAAGGTCAACAACTGTGCAGGGGTAAAGAAAGTTCGGAATCGGCTTAGCACACCTAATCTCTTGGAAGCAGATTTCACAAGAGATGTAATATGTTCTTTCCAAGACAAATCCCGAGAGAATGAAACCCCAAGCATGTTCAAGAATGATGCAGGACATAACTGTTCATTATTAAACATTAGTGGGTAATCCTGAGGAAGATTTTGTCGGGTTGATAAGTGTAAGAACTGAGTTTTTGATGCATTAAAAATAACAAGATTATTTTTACCCCAATCAGAGATACGAGCCAAGTCAGACATTGGGTGTGCCATAGCCTCATCCCTTTTTTGTTGAAGTAACTGCTGAGATGGACGTTGCGGAAACTGAATGGAAAGGTGAAGGGTGGAATCATTAGCATATGAGTGGATAGGGTTAGGAGTACAGCTTAGGTCATTGATGAATAAAAGGAAGAGAGTTGGTGATAGGACAGAGCCCTGAGGAACACCACTGTTGATAGGGCTAGGAGAAGAACGATGGCCGTCTACAACAGTGACTAAAGAATGACAAGAAAGGAAGCTAGAGATGAAGGCACAGATTGAAGGATAGAAACCGTAGGAGGGCAGTTTGGGAATTAAAGATTTATGCCAGACTCAATCGAAAGCCTTTTGAGTTGTCAAGTTCAGTGGCAGAGCTTTCGCCAAAGTCCCAAAAGGAGGATGACCAGGAGTCTGAAAGGTAGGTGAGAAGATCGCCAGTGGAGCGTCCCTGACGGAACCCATACTGATGATCAGAAAGAAGGTTGTGACAGGAAAGATGCTTTAAGATTTTTCTGTTAAGGATTGACTCGAAAACTTTTGAGACACGATGTTAAAGCAATTGGACGATAGTTAGAGGGTTGGGAATGGTCACCCTTCTTTGGTACTGGCTGAATGAGAGCAAACTTCCAGCAAGAAGGAAAGGTACAAGTTGAAAGACAAAGTCGAAAGAGTTTACCTATGCAGGGTGTAAGCACAGAAGCACAGTTTTTGAGGACAACAGGAGGGACTTCATCAGGCCCATATGCCTTGTTAGTACTGAGGCCAGTTTCGTTTCGTTTCGTTTCGTTTTTGAAGGCTGCAACATGCTTGCATGCGTCGGCCTTTTTGGATTGGAGCGTGTAGCATTTTATGACCGGATGCCCTTCCTGATGTCTACCAATGACCCTTGGGTGGCCTTGTTAGTACTGAGGCCAGTGATGGCAGAAAATACATCAGCTGAAGAAATTTTAATGTCAGTCAAGAAGAAGTCAGAGGGGGAAGTGATGGAGGAATAGCACCGGAATCGTCTAAGGTGGAATTGAAGGAGAAAGTCTGAGCGAAGAGATCTGCTTTATCAGTAGAAGAAATAGCTACAGAGCCATCAGAGTAGAAAAGAGGAGGGAAGGATGATGAGGTAAAGTTGTTAGAAAAGTTTTTGGCAAGATGCCAGAAGGAGCGAGAGGAATTCGAGTTGGAGAGTTGAGAACATTTAGCACGGATGAAATTATTTTTAGCAGAGCGAAGAACAGACTTAGCACGATTCCGGGCAGAAATATATAAAAGATGTTATTCAGGGGTGGGTTGGCTCCGGTACCTCTTATAGGCCCTCTCCTTGTTGCGGACAGCATTAGAACAAGTGTGATTAAACCAAAGCTTTCTTGCATTAGTCAGAGGATATGAGAAAGGAATGTAAGCTTCCATGCCCGAGAGAATAACCTCCGTAATGCGCAAGGCACACTCAGATGGCTTCCGGCCATGGAAGCTATAATCATTTCAAGGAAAATTAAAGAAGTACTGCCTGAGGGCCTCCCAATCTGCAGCTCCAAAGTGCCACAGGCGGTGTTTCTTTCGAGGGTCCACGGGCTGTACCGGAGCGATAGGACAGGTTAAGGTAATATAGTTATGATCGGAGGAGCCCAACAGAGAGAAAAGATTAACAGTGTAAGCAGAAGGATTAGTTGTTAGGAAGAGGTCAAGTATGTTGGAACTCTCTCCAAGTCAGTCAGGGATACGGGTAGGGTGCTGTACAAGCTGCTCTAGGTCATTAAGGATAGAAAAGGTGTAGGCTTGTTCACCAGGTGGATCAGCGAATGGAGAGGAGAGCCAAAGGTGGTGGTGAACATTGAAATCTCCTAGAATGAAGATTTCAGAGAAAGGAGAAATGGATAGAATGTGTTCCATTGTAGAAGTAAGATAGTCAAAGAATTTTTGATAGTCAGTAGAATTAGGAGATAAGTAAACAGCACAGATATATTTAGTCAGAGAATGACAGGAAAGCTGAAGCCAGAGAGTAGAGAATTCAGAAGAATCAAGTTCAGGAACATGAGAGCAAGATAGATCGTTGCTTACATATACGCAACAGCCACCTTTGGCTTTGAAACGAGAATAGAGAAAGTAGGAGGATACAGAAAAGGGTTTGCTGTCAGTTGCCTCAGACAGCTGAGTCTCAGAGAGGAAGAGAGGGTGAGGTTTAGAGGAGAAGAGGTGGTGTTCAACGGAGTGAAAGTTAGAGGAAAGGCCGCGAATGGTACAGAAATGAAGAAGGAGTGAGTCAGACAGTGGTTCCAGGCAGCTCTGTGAGTTGTCATCGGGAGAGGGGCGGATGGTGGGGGCATTTATAGGTCCCCCCCCTGGGGACTCCGAGGCATGATTTTTGTGTGCCATTTTCTTTTTTATAAATTTTGAAAAGGAAGTGTAGTGTGTAGTGTGCATGTAGTTTGGTGTTGACAGTTAGAGAAACTTGTATTGGAGAGCATGCTTGTCTACTCTCTGTGTTACTGAGACACTGAAAAAGTTCAGCAAAGGGGGATGGTCAGGAACAAGTCCTGAAGGCTGATGAAATGGGAGCTCCAGCTCTCCCTGTCATCAGCCTTCTATCCACCTTGGGAGTACTGCCCTGCTCGACTGGTGCTACAGTCTACAGAGGATGGTGAGTGAGAGACTAAAGAGGAGAAGGTATGTGAGTGAGGTGGAGGGAGGGGGAGGCTGAGGATGAGATGGAGGGATGTAGTGGAGAGATATCTGAGAGAGAGGGCCTTGAGCTGGAGGAGGGCAGTGAAATGGCTGGTGACAGGGTGACATGGAGGCGATTTGTTTGTGGCCACCACTTAGAGGATTGGGGCGTCTGGCGGTAGATAGATAGATAGGTTCTGTGACCCTTGACATTAATGGTAGGTGGTTGGAACCATCATCCACTCACTTGATTTAGTGCTACCTACTTCTTCCTTCACCTTTATCATTCTTTTTCTTTGTCTTCCCTTCTCTTTTCCTATTTCTTCCATCTTCCCTGTCACTTTTTATTACTCTTCTGTCCTTTTCAGATGTCTTTAGATTGATTGACAAGCCTAGTGGTTTCTTGTAAGCCAGGAAACCATTTATAACACTGAGTGGTAACCATATAACCAACCCACACGTGTTGTCTACGTGTCAGCAAGTAGGTTGGCGGAGGGTTAGTACACCTCCTCGTAAAACAACTAACTCAAAGACAAATGGCTACCCCTTATGGGATTATGGCATGTGACTGTAGGTAGATAGATAGACCCTTGATTTCCAATGTATCCATATTGAACGCATGTTAAATAGATGTCGATTTACTGTGTATTGGTATGTGATCGGTTCTTACATGTTATTGGTACGTGATGGATTCTTACATGATATTGGTATGTGATCAGTTCTTACGTGATGTAACCCACCTTAAATCAAGTTGTGACTTTACAGTACAAGTAGGGAACACAGCTAGGCCAATTAATGGTAGACCTATAAGGTACTTTGTGAGAGGAGATGTCATTGAAGATTGAGGACAAATTACACTACTTTGATAATGTTAGAGCTGGGGGTAATGTTGAGCAGAGTGCCATTGCAAGGGTGCGTGTTGGTAGGAAAAATTTTGTAGAATTGCTGCCAGTCATGATGTCTCCAGTGTTCTCTTTGTCTACAAAAGGGAAAGTGCTTTTTAGCTCCGTCATGTTCTGTGGCTGCAAAACATAGGGTTTAAAAGAGGAGAACCTAGTGAGACTGGAACCAAATGATGTGATTAAACTGGATGACAGGATATCATGGAAAGATCTGAGAAGATGTCCGGGAGTTGATGCATCAAGAAATGGAAGATTAAGATGGTTTGGATGTGTCAGTGGGATGGACCTAGGAAGTTGGGTGAGAAAGTATGGAGGCATAGAAGTGCTGGGCTGTTGATAGAGAGGTAGACTGAAAAAGACATGGGATGAGGTGGCATGTGCTAACTGTAGATGGAGACATTACAGTAAATTAAATTATCAGTCAGTGCATAAATTGGCATACATCATTTTCCATCCATCACAGCAGATGGCTGAATTTCTAAAATTCCCTGGGAAGTCACCAAATTGAAAACTGCTTGATCCATTGTGAGTCTCAACTTCTAAACATTTCAACACTGTGAGTCTCATCTCCAAAACACTGCTTTTTAATTCAATGCTGTGAGTCTTCATCACCAAAACACGGCTTTTGATGTTGCTCAATTTGGCAAGTATATAATTCTGCTACCTGTATCCCCCCCCCCCATGCATATCCTTTCTCCTCAACACATTTCATAGTGCGTTTCATCATGTGTACCTTGTCCCAAAATGCTTGACAATGTGTCAGTCCTGTCCCCCCTCCCTCTCTCAAGGCTTCTGCTCTGTGTCCATTAATGCCACATGGCAGCCATGTTGTTAAGATGCAGCTGTGGTTATGATGGAGTTCCTTCATATTTGTTGTCATCCTTGTCGTTTGTTGGCCTTATGCCTTACTGCTGGCATGTGTCACTATCACACATCCACCTGCCAAGCTCCTCAGAAAGGTCCTCCCTCTGGAGAAGAAGCGAGAGATTATCAGCAAGTCTGACGAAGAATGGACAGCAAGCTGATTCAACTTCAGCATGGAGCTCTCTAACAAGAGGACACATTGTGAAGCTTTGGCTGCATTGGATATGTGAATTGACAGGTTTTGGCAGAAGCTTTTAAACTGATTGGTGATGAAGGTCTGGTCCTCAGTCAGATTTACAGTGCTGATGAAACTGGCCTCAATTGTCACTCTGTCCCACTTAATACCCTGGCTGGTGAAAGGAAAGGCCTTTGCCTGGCTGCAAAGTGAGCAAACAGCATATGTCAGTTTTGTGCTTGGCAAATGTAACAGGTGTGCATCATCCCAAACCTGTTTAGTTAAGCACGCAAGACAACCATGTTGCCTTTTTGAGTTAATGGATAGGTTCCCATTGGTTTATTACCACTCTGTGAAGGCTTGATGCCTTCCCAAGATCTTCTCAGACCAGTTTTTTTACCATGCTGTAAAGGAGAGTATCAGTTATCAGATGGAGGTTCTTGGCTATGCTCGTGACCAGGTGAAGACCCTCCTAATCATCAGTAATGTTCCTGCTCACCCTTCTGAGAAGGAGTTGGTTGGAGATCATGGTTATGTTGGGTGTCAGTATTTGCCACCTTATACAACTGCTGTCCTGTTGCCAGTGGACCAGAATATTATCGTTGCAATGAGGAGCTTATACCATCGGAGTGTCCCTGGGTAGATTATGGTTATGCTTGAGGGTGAGGAGAAGGCATCTGGTACCAACTCGAGCTTGAGAATCTGAAGTGGTTCGGCCATTTTCTGCTGTGCCCATGCCCTGAAGGATGTCCCTGCCAGCACTTTAAAAAGGGGTAGAAGTGGCTTCTATAGAGAGAGGAGCCAATTGTGGACTTTGCAGGTTGTGAGGGCTCCAAATTCCACCAGCATTTTTGGAGATCTGGGGAAGGCATCACCTAGGATGAGGTCAAGGAGTGGCCTGAGGTCAGTGTGAGCAAACAGGGCCATGAGATGATGACTGATGGGGAAATTGCCACCTCTGTGACTCCATCCAGGGAGGTCAGGGAAGAAAAGGATATGGACAAAGAGGACATCATCCCAGATATCACTAAGCTGCAGCAGATCCTGGAGGCGACGGGGGTGCTTATCAAGTTCATTAATGACTAGACGTTCATTTGGTATGCGATCGATCATTATAATCGATGAAGACATATCCAGATTCAGTTTAGTGATTATAGAAATTGCTTATACAGCATGTATGATGATTCTGTGCGAATACGCTGCTAGGTCTCCCTTGTTGTTGATGGGAGTTATGTTCCAAAGATGTCATCAATATCCACATCCCCTGATACCAATTTCCTGATATACCCCATTATTATACAGTAATCATCATGTAATTCTTAAGCAGCTGTTTATATGTTATATTGTTTTTAAGTATTAAATGAATTTCCAGTACTGTATATATACCATTCCACCATAGGCCTGTCTTACCCCCATTCAGTACCCATACAGCTACTGACACTAAGAGTATTATTTATTTAAAGCAAGTGTGAGATGTATAGTTGGAAATGAGTGGAGACGAAAGCAGGCAGCTAGCCATATAACACAAAGAAGATAGGGTGGCACTTCCAGTATGTGTTTTTACATAAATATTTTATTATTTTCCTCAGAAGAAGCTACAGGCACTGGGAATAATTTTTGTGTGTGTTGTGTGTCAGGGAGAACATTTAGAGATGGAGAGGCATGATAGAATTGATCTTGCTGGAGAGTCTCTTGAGTGTGTGGAATTTTTTTTTTTTATTTGTGGGAAATGTTTTGTGCTGGAGGTGGGGTTGGAGCTAGCTCTGTGGCTAGGGTAAGGAGTGGTTCAAGGAAGTTCAGGGAGCTGTTGCCTCCCCTTACAATGAGAGGGCTCTTCCTCCGTGTGAAGGGATCTTTGTATGCCATATATGTTAGGAGTGTAATGCTTTATGTTAGTGAGACTTAGGCAGTAAAGGAAGAGGATATTTTTTGGCTTAAATGTAGAGAAGTAACAGTGATTAGATGGATGTGTTGTGCATCCTTGAATGTGAGGCCTGGGGGTGTTAGAACTGTGATTGAAGAGTTGAGAGGAAGTATGAGACTTGAATGCATTGATGTTGTGATAAGGAAGTGTAGAATGAGATGGTTGGGACATGTTGAGAGGATGGAAGATAACAGATGGGTGTAGAAGGTGAGAGATGTGAATGTTGAGGGTAGGGTTGTGAGAGACAGACCAAAAAGGACCTGGGATGAGGTCAAAGTGTGTGACCTCAGGGATGAGGGACTGAATAGGAAGATTGCCAGAGATTGAGTAGCCTGGAGAGCAGCCATTAGGTGACAAAGGCTGACACATGCAAGTATATTGGAGCCTTCATAAACAATCTGATTTATTAAAACTGAGAGTGAGATGCGTAGATGGAAATAAGCAGAGTTGAAAGCCAGCAACTAGCTACATAGTTTCGTAACACAAAGGAGACAGGCTGCCAGTGTGCATATTTACATCATCATCATCATCATCCAGACCTCCTTTCCCACCCTAGGGCAGGGTGAGGAGTGGCAACGTCCAGACAGTGAAAATTTGCCCAATTCAGTGGACCACGCTTCCATTCACTCATCATTCAAGCCCTCAAAATCCTGACTAGAATGTCACACAGCCATATTGCAGAACTTCTGCATGTATGAATTCTTCTTATTTCCTGAACTGCATCTCTCTGGAACTTGCTTCCCTGGTGCTGTTTCCCCCCAAACTTCAATGAACAGCTGTTCAAATCCAACTGTTACAGATTTTTAATGAATGGAGGATGGCAGTAATCTGGTGTATGGATTTTTTTTTTAATTCATTTGTTTTTCCTTCCTTCCTCTGTTCTGTTATTTAAAAAAAAAAAAATAAGTGAGATGCATAAAAGCAAATGGATATAGCAGAAAGGAGTCAGTGGCAGGTTGGCGAGAAGACATTACCATTGCGTGCCATGTAAATAATTAATAAATAATTCGTGGCTGGGGGAGGGGGATCCATGTGTAATTGAAACCGTCAAAAAAAATTCCATTGGAAACGAGGGAGCACTGTAACTTTTTTGTACGAAATACTGAAACGTTTGGCTTTCAAAACTTGCCAGGTAAAGGTGCTAACCCCAGTGGAAAGCGTGGTGCTACTGAGGGCACTGAGGATAAGTCTAAAAGGGTGAAGTGTAACTTTCCCATTGTTGATAAACTGAATATTGTTAAGTGCCATAAGGACAGGCATCGGTGTCAGGGGATATTTTATGTATTTCAAAAAGAAATGTATAATTCAAAAGATAATGTGATATTGTATAATTCGAGTATACAATATATAGCTATGTGTGCTAAGAATGACTATCGAGTCATTTACTACAAGAGAATAGACTCGTGAAATCAATTAGCGATTTCACTTTATGCTGGCTTACTTCGCCAATTCTCTAGAGTTGAGAATTTATAGACTTTCTCAACGGTACACAGCAGAGACTAGACGCTCAAGTAGGCTGTAATATTGTACCGTTGGCCTCTGAGAAAGTTAGTTTCTCCCCTTAACAATCAAAAATGATAATAATAAAGATAAACAGGATCTTGGCTGAGCCAAACTCCTAGCTAGCACAACGGATTTAAGGATTAATGCCAAAAGCTGGCCTAAGTACCAGTCGTGATTTAATATAAAGAGTTGTGCTAACGTGGAGTAGCAAAACTGTATTAAATAAGTGGGAAAATTAAACATGACTGTTACATTTAACAAAGCTCAAAAAAACGAACTGTAAATTTATTGAATACAAGGAAATAAATTTACGTTACATGACTCCAATTCAAATCAAGAAGGGGAAATGCACTCACTCAAACACTGAGACAAACAGCTAAATATCTCAAAAACTTAAGCCTAGGAAAACAAGAAAATACTAATCGGTATAGATGAGACTGTGCTGTAGTCGATCACCAAGGATTGGTGGGAGCTCGGGAACAGACGCCGATACAAGCTAAGATCTGAAATCGCTAAGAAAAAATGATCACTCGAGCTTTCGTATGGGCACGACCCACTCGTTCCGTGGCTAAAGACAGACTAGCTCTGTTTCTGAGTACACGGCATGAAAAGCATGTGAAAGGGTGTGGCCGGCGTAACGGCCCAGAGCGGGAGCGATAATTCAGAAATTATCGCTCAGAGGAATGCACCGCCCGCACATAAAAACAATCACTCGCGAAAGAATGATGAAAGTTAAACTTGATGCGAATATAAGTAAGCGAGCGGACGGTTTGAGAGAACGAGCGAAACATTGTACATTTCATAATAATTCGTTCCTCCTGCAAAATCACTCGATGTCGCAATTTACTTTACATAATTTTACGATGTAGAAAATTCGTGACATTACGCT
>JAGKTI010002595.1:49707-65337 GCA_018397915.1 Birgus latro | reverse complement strand
TGATCTCCTGTTCCTGATAGGAAAGCAGCGCCACCTGGTGGCCATTCATGAACTAAGCTGGGTCGCACAGGACAGGGGCCATGGTAAAAACGCCTAGAGGCGTTTAAAACTGTATCATAAAAATTATCTTCATTATTGAAAACTTTGCGGGATAAGGCAATTAAAAAACATGGTTTACTTCATTTCTTTTATTTCATGTAATAAGTTACATTTGTTACACCTACATACACCCACCCAAACCCACTTAACACCCACCTACATCCAACCACATCTACCCACAACCCCAACCCACAACTCAGATGCTGCATAGAGGAAGAATTAGAGACAACATAGAAGAAGAATTAGAGGTAGTATAGAGGAAAAATTAGAAGCAACATAGAGGAAGAATTAGAGGCACCATTGAGGAAGAATTAGAGGCAGCATTGAGGAAGAATTAGAAACAGCATAGAGGAAGAATTAGAGACGAAATAGAGGAAGAGTTAGAGGCATCATAGAGGAAGAGTTAGAGACATCATAGAGGAAGAATTAGAAGCAGAATAAAGGAAGCATTAGAGGCAGCAGAGAGGAAAAATTAGAAGGGCATTGAGGAAGAATTAGAAGCAGCACAGAGGAAGAATTAGAAGCAGCACAAAGGAAGAATTAGAAGCAGCACAAAGGAAAAATTAAAACGAGCATGGAGGAAGAATTAGAGGCAATACAGAGGAAGAGTTAGAGACATCACAGAGGAAGAGTTAGAGGCATCATAGAGGAAGAATTAGAAGCAGAATAAAGAAAGCATTAGAGGCAGCCAAGAGGAAAAATTAGAAAGAGCATAGAGGAAGAATTAGATGCAGCACAAAGGAAGAATTAGATGCAGCACAAAGGAAGAATTAGAAGCAGCACAAAGGAAAAATTAAAACCAGCACAGAGGAAGAATTAGAAGCAGCATAATGGAAGAATTAGAACCGGCACAGAGGATGAATTAGAAGCAGCATAGAGGAAGAGTTAGAAGCAGCACAGAGGAAAAATTAAAAGCAGCATAAAGGAAGAATTAGAAGCAGCATAGAGGAATAATTAGAATGGGCACAGAAGAAGAATTAGAAGCAGCATAGAGGAACAGTTAGAGGCAGTATAGATGAATAATTAGAGCCAATACAGAGGAAGAATTAGAAACAGTATAGAGGAAAAATTAAAAGCAGCATAGAAAGAAATAAAAAGCACAGCATAACAACATTACATATCACCCCTTCAAACAGGTTAACCGAAGTCCCTGGTGCTTTAGTTAACTATATCACAAAACCTTCATATGTAAATTTTTTATCACAAAACCTTCCAATGTAAATTTTTTAACACAGGTATTCTAGTGGTAAACAAGAGGTATTCGTTCTTAGATGATGCCTCTAGTAGATGTCCAGAGATTCAAAAAAATAAATCAATTAAAAAAATATACGAACGAGTCCCTGCCGTAAATTTCGATCTATTCTTGCAGGTAGAGCAAGGGACATAGAAAGCTTCTCCTCCTAGACCCACATACAAAAAGAAATTTGCTATATTCCTCGTAATTAAGATTTACTACTACCGGAAGAACTAGAGAGAGGGAACCATTATGCGTTCTCCTTTCTCTATCCCCACTGCAAAAAACAAGCGATAGTTACGACAGAGATTTAATCATAAGTCCGTCTGTGAATCTATTTAGGTCATATTCATTCAGGAACCAAGCAAGAAATGTATGAAGTAGAAAAGGAGGCATAGATGATGAAGGGGCATTACAAAATATTACTTGTAAACTCTACGGATCTCTCTTCCCCTTTTCAGTACCTCATCCTCCATTAGAACCAAAGTTATCTTAATTTCATCTACCTAGGGTCAATGTAAGTGTGTGTGTGTGTGTGTGTGTGTGTGTGTGTGTGTGTGTTTTAAGTATGAATGTGTGAATGTGAAAATATATGCCCTCCACATGTACATATGAGGGATGCATAATTTCATTCAGCTTAAGAAAAGTAACTTCGTGGATATAATGGTAGTCTAAATCCAACCCCTTCAGTCTCATGTCTCTGGAAGGTGGTGGGTCATTTGGAAGGTCAGTGAAGTTTGTATAAACAAAATACAAGTTATCACACTTACCATACTGTATCGTAATCATTACTATAGTTGTTTCACCTTAACTTGGCCCAGATTATCATTCTTTCACTGCTTTATTTTACAAGGGTTTGAGGCAGAAAAAGGCAATATTGCTGCTCTACATCATTTCCAAAGCACTCAAGTATCATATGCTAATGTTAATACAGTATTGTTACAGCAGAGCATTCCTGAGAGTGATGGCAAGTTTAGGCCAAATTACAGTGAAAACAGTATAGGTACTGGAAAAGGACACCTTTTTGTAATGGCACCAATATAATCAGGCGGTAAAGCATATTGACAAACCTCCCTTAGTTCGCACCCTATCCTCATGAAAGGTTGATGGTGGAGTGCAGGACAACACCTTCAGCCTGCAGACCCACCAGGTACACATTTAGATGATCCTAAGACCACAGAAGTAACAAGAGTATATACAGTACAACTTCCCAAATCCGAGCTTCCGATTTCCAAAACTCTCTTCTCTCCAAGCTATTTTCTCATGCAATAGGGGGTGTTGATATCAGCTGTCTGCACAAAATCAGTGCATATTTAAAGTTGAAGTTTATTTGTGGAGAGGTATAGCAATGTATGATATTATACCTTACAAAGTACCATGCAGTACTTCACTGCATCAACTGCTCATAGTACTGTATGCTTTATTTTTAACTTGATTTTCTCACTGTTATCTACATTTACTTTCCAGCATAGTACATTTCGCATAAAGTAGTTGGGTCCAAGCACTTTGGATTACTGAGTTTTTACAGTAGTATAATATGTTACTTGCATTTTAAATAGACCTTTTGTTAAATAAAAGCAGTCCTCGTTAAAAGTTGCGGATGCATTCCTAAGTATCACAACTCTTCAAACAATTGTTTCTTTAAATTGGGGAAATAGCAAGTCCGCTCTAGAGATAACAGTGGAACTTTGTCAGCTCTAGAGACAACAGTGGAACTTTGTCAGCTCTAGAGACAACAGTGGAACTTTGTCAGCTCTAGAGACAACAGTGGAACTTTGGTAAGGAATTTTCTGTTATTTCCTGTGGACTTGATCACCACTGCAGATAATTTTCTGGGAACTTGATTGGCAAGGTAGGAAATTTTCACTTATTTACTGTGGACTGTCAACCTGGTAAGAAATTTTCTGTCATTTTCTGTGCACTTTATCACCATGATAGGCAATTTTCTTGTATTTTCTTTGGGCTTAAAAAAAAATAAAAATAAAAATGCACCATAGAGCGAGGACTCATGGGAAGACAATCATCGTGGCACAAACCACTTGAATCCAATGATGTTTTTTGCTGGGTTGCTCTTGCTACTCCCAGATGATATTACTCAGCTTAGGAAAAGACCTCTCACTCTGAAGGGACTAATGAATGCTGTATTGAACCTCTCCAGTTTGAAAAATCTCTCCTAGGCTGAGTTGTTGTTGTGGCTCCTGGCTGATCAGGATGTGAACTTGGTGAACTGCAGGCTGAAGTTGCCCCTCTCCTGCAGTTCCTTGGGGGAATAGGGAGGGAGTTTGAGATGCTTGCATAACCAGGTAGTGAAGCAGTTCAGTTCTGTTGGTGCCACCAAGTAAAGGCATCCCTTTCCACCACTCTTATTTTGAGTATACAGTAATTGTCTGGTGGGAAATAAAAATAATGTACTGTAGTTAATTAAGGAGGAAAATGGAAATGTAGACAATAATTATAGGTCAGTGAAAACAAACAGGTCTTTACATAGGCTTTATTGAGACTTACACTGAATACTGTGCGACAAGTTTAGCAACGTTGTGTTGTACAGAAAGGCTGGGAGTTTCAGCTCAGAGGCAGGTCAGATCCGGCCAGCCAGTGGCCCGCTACCAGGCAGGTCACTCGGCCACGACCACAGAACAAATTGGTCATGTTAGTGTTCATGTCTGGTCACCCCAAAAGCAATACAGACACTCACACACACACTGAAGTAGTTTCTCTTGGGCTGGAGTGTAGAACTCATATTCTACATAACACAGAAGGCTTTGTAGCACTTTTCCTTAGCAATTTATTTTGCATATACACTTTAACATTCGCTTGTATATAATTTGTATACTGTAGTTTTAATATTGGTATAGGTTGCATCAGTGACATACAAGAGGATACTGACGTGTAAAATGCAGAATGAATTGGTAAGAAAGTGTTACAACATCTCTGAGAGACAGAGAGATACAGTGCAGGATAGTTTGCTGATTATGACAACCTGTGTAATTCCTGCATTCCTAGAACACAATTTTCATCATATTCATGCTACCATTGGATGATTTTATTCAGCTTACGTGGGACCTCTAGCACTAAGGAGTTAAAGGAGGCTACCTTCAACTGTTCAGTTTTAAGCTGAATAAAACTGTTTGAAGATAGCAAAAATAAAATGTATACTATGACCTCAGGGTGAAAAGGTCAAGGCTATTAATTACAATGACAGTAGAGCCTTGCACCACAACTGTTAATGTCAAAACAAATTTGGAAATGCATTCTTTTTATCAAACAGCAATCAGTCCTTATAAGTTTGATATAAAGTCTAGTAAACACCAACATCTGTCAGTTACTAAGAGTTCATATGCATTCTCAGAGCTTTTATGCCATGTGCCTGACAATTAAAGGTTTCATCTCATTTGGAAATCTGCTTCAAAAACGGCCCTCTGCTGCATTATTATATTTTTTCTTCAAAATATTATTGGGCTGTCAACAGCATTACAAGTCCATCATAAAACCGTGATAATAATAATAATAGCATAGTACAATATGTTAATAATTATCATCATTATTTTGACCTTTTTTTTTTCCACTTAAAGATGGGGTGAGGTAACAGTAATAATAAAAACAACAAAAATAACAACAGTAATAACAATAATAACAGTACAGTAATAATAATAATACAGTAACAGTAATAATAATAATAACGAAAATAATAATAATCAGTGGTAGGTGAGGGCATTCACCATCCACTCACTCGATGTAGTGCTGCTCTCGAATGCCTGCCCTTTCCTCTCTTCCCTCCTCCTTTCCTTTCTTCCTCCCTCTTCTGTCTTTCATTTCCTTCATTCTTTCCTTCTCCTTCTGTCTATGGGTGACTCTACACTTAGCAGCAAGCCAAGTGGTTTCCTGTACACCAGGAAACTTTTTCCTGCACTGGCTGGTAACCATATAACCAAATTATGGCACCTGGTGGTTTAGTGGGCAATTGGCACTCCAGTCGGATTGAGCTGGTGCAGGTTTATATCTAAGGGATGATTGGGGTATATTGCTCATGTATTGCCACTCAGGGATGAATGATGCTGGTCACTCTCATCTTAAATGTTGGGACCAACTTGCCTAGCCCCAGGCTCCTGCGCTGCTCATGGGGCAACACTGGATTAGATGAAAAATGAATGAATGAAAAAACAAAAATAATAATAATCTATCCATCCGTTCATCATCCAGTCTTACGCTCCCCCATGAAAGTAGGAGCCTGGGGGTCCTGACATTTAAGATGAAAGTGACCACACTCACTCATCCCTGAGTGGCATTACATGAGCAATAAACCCCAACCATCCCTTGGATATAAACCTATGGTGGCTTAATCCAATTGGAGCCCCTTAATTACCCACAAAACCACCAGGTGCCATAATTTGGTTATATGGTTACCACCCAGCATAGTAAATGGTTTCCTGGGTTACAGGAAACCATTTGGCTTGTCATTCAGTGTAGAGTCACCCATAGGCAGAAGGAAAAGGAAGGATTTTTTAATAATAATAATAATAATAGTAATGCATCACAATCTGTAGAGTTACCTGACTTAACAGCAAGAAGGATGGCCATTCATCGGATGTTGTTTCACAAACTATTACCAGCCATCTCTCTGAGTTAGAAGCCCCAGAGAAACTCTTTCAGCATGGCCATGCATTAACTCCTCCACTCCAGTGATATATTTAATAGTGTATTCCTACAGCTGCCTGACAATTATTTTCAATTTATGGAAAGACCTCTCGTATGGAAGGGAGAAATGAAAGCTGCATGTTGCCGTACTTTGCCACTCTCCCCCAAAAAAACTCTCACGCTGAATAAAAATCCTATGAAGGTAGCCAGAATAAAATGGAAAATATACCAATGAAGTGGAGTAAGTACTTAACTCCTTCAGTGTCATGGGGTATTTTTAAACTTCATTCACAGACTACCTGTACAGTATTTCATTCAGCTCGGGAGAGACTTTTTGAACTGGAGATGTTACATACTGTCTAGCTTTCACCAACTGTCAGTACATCTGAGGCCCTCTTTTAGCCTAATAAATTTGTCTGGTCAGCAGCAAGAATAAAGTAAAAATTAGGTATGTACTACAGCTCAAGATTAAACCCTTCAGTATAGTAATATCTTTTTACATCTTGCTACCTCCAGACAATTTTAATCAACCCCATTGATCTCATGAAGTGATAGGGTTGATATAGGATGAGCATCCCTTCCAGATCAAACCATGTCCTAAGCTAAACAAAACCACCAAACAGTAGCACAAACAGACCACACAATATATCACCATCACAAAGGGGTTAATGACCAATACTGTATACAGTACTTAGTGGCACTCACTTCTTACTTTACCCCAAGTGGCCATGATCGATGGCATCAATTCATAGAGGGTGCCGGATGAAGGAAAGTTCCGGACTCAAAGCTTTTGGTTATCAAAGAGTTTCCTAGTAAAGCAGTTCTGCTGTTCTAAGCTTCTTGGTGAAGGCAATGTCTCTAACCTCGGCACTGGCAGTTTGTGGCGCACTGCACAGGAAAGTTCGTATATAGGCTAAGAGTTAAAATATTGATGGCCGTGACTATAAGCAACACACAACATTACTCGTCACTACATGATCTTCAACACTTTCAATGGCAGAAACTGAGCAAAAAATGTTGTCGTGAAGGACCCTTACAATACTGTAGTAAATATATAACAAGAATGATGTAATATGCAACAGATATACTGCACTGTTGTAGCGAGAAGAACTGCTACTTCCTCATGACATAGTGTGGCTGGTATGCAAAATAAAAGAACTTCTGCACTGTATTAGCAACAACTATAGATTTAGAAATGGCTACTCTCCACAGATACAACTAAATTTCTCTCACTGCTTTAAACTAGAAAGTAACTTTGGAGATTTTTATCATAACTTTCCTAATCGATGTTGAATCTGAAGTCTACAGCACTAAAACTATTTCTTTGTATGCCTACTAGATACAAGAATTTTTTTCATTACCAACAGCCAAAATACAGAGGAAAATATAGTCTTGTTTTTTAAAAGTTAGGTGCGGCATGATGAAACATTTACATTCATGCATAACAGTTTACCACAATTCTTGTTTTTATATTCTATTTTAACCCAACATGATCCTAGTATCAAAAAGTTTGGTTAGAAATACTATTGCAAGAAATTGGCTTGAAATACTGTAATAATGTTGAAATGTTAATTCAAAGGCATCTTTGCCTTGTTACATAAAAAAATCACAGCAACAAGTTTGGGAATTATGGTGGAGCTGTGGCCAACAATTCTGTCACACTCTAAAAACTGTCCAAACCTAATAATGCTAAACTAACCATTAATATTCAAATGGCTTGTTGCCTGTCTTAGTTAGTATGAAACCATAGATGTGTGAAAGGATCCTTGTCCACAACCATGAATCACTCATCAACCTCATATTCAGCACACAACACAGCTACTCAGAACAGACTTGTGACTAAGGCTCGTTTTCAAAGTGGCCGCTGGAGATCTAACACCTCTGCCTCAGCAATTTATTCACATGACTAAGGATCACTTTCTAAGTGGCTGTTAGAGATCTCCTAACACCTCTTCCATAACAACTGATTCTGGTATTTGCATCTCATCAGTTTTATTTTGCATGCTATTGATACAAACTATGATGATATTACAATGATATAATTGGCACAAAAAAAAAGAATGTTCAGGTGTAATAAGCAAAAATGCATCACTATGGAAGTGGCATTAGGAAGCCTCCTATCCTGCCTGGAATACTAAATCTCATATTCTCTTGAGGTTAGGCAGTTTCCTGGCACCTTGTCCTTAACCATTTAATTTGCTTATTATCCCTTGACATTATCTAGCATGTTATTTATTCCTTTTTAGTGTTGACATAGTTTGTAAAATAAACAAGAATAATACTGTGTCCTTTGCAGAAATAAAGTGGTAAGCGAGAGGTGCCACATCTGACGAGAATACAGGCTTTAAAATGTGAGGGCATGTTACCATCTTCTCCTATTCACCTGACACATCCTCTGCTTGGCATTTAGCACATCATGGCATATCCACCTCTGTGTAAGAAATAATAATATGCTTTCTGTCTCCTTACAGTGCAAATCATCATCACCATCATCATCATCATCATTGTCATCATCATCATCATCATCACCATCATGCAAATATCATGCTGAATTACACAAATATCATAGTAAATTGTCATACAACACCAAATCCTTCCCATCTGAACTTACTGTGAAATAAGCCACTGGGGATATACTTTTTGCAGCAGTTGTGGGATCTGAAATCCTGTGTACAAACTCCAGTACAAACTCTGATATCTAAAGTGCTTGGTCCAAAGGCTTTAAGGAAATGTGAATATTTTGGAAGGTAGAATCATACTGAAATAGGAGAAAAATCACGTTAAAAAAATAGCCTATAGTGCCATGAACTGTAAATGCAATGAAGAACCATGTCTTAATAATGTATCATCTGTTGTTATGCTTGTCCATGAATAAACTTTGTCATGAAAAATGCATTGATTGTGTGAGGACAGATATCAGCACCCTCTTATTACATGGAGGGAGAGTCAGAGAGAGTGGAAAACTGAAATTTTTGGAAATCAAATGTTCAGATTTGGGAGGTTGTACAGTGTTTTTTACATTTTTAACTCATTGGGCCCAGGGATGTCTTTAATTTTTTCTTCATTTTTCATGTATCTCATGACTTTTAATTGGATTAAGGTAGACTTTCTTGACTTGAAGGGGTGAGATACAGCTTTGATAAACCCTTTTATTATGAAACGCTTTCCTAAGCCATATAAAATAATCTGGTACTACTGTAGTAAGAACTGAACTAAATAGGACGTCAACTGGCTCAGTGGGTTAATAAAAGGCAAAATCTATGCAATAAGCCAAAAAAGTTACTCAGTGTCACCATACATATGCTGGTAAAATCCACAGTATACTGACATACTGAAGAGTAAATTGGATTTTCTGATTTTGTTTATGTTAGTGAGTCAAACTGAAACAGAATAAACATATCTATTTCTTTCATAACAAAAGGATAATACCAGATACATACATATATAATAGCTTTCATTCCCATGTCTTACATTTATATATTCCACAGTGCTGCCAAATACCCAAAAATACCAGGTATACACAGTACATATACTACAGTTTTCTTTTCCATGTCTCAGGTTTACCCATTCCACAGTGCTGCCAAATACCCAGTCATGCTTTCAAATAATTCTGTCTGGTTGAGTCACAACAAAAACCTACATTATACCCTGTCAGAGCTGCGCGAGTTGTGATAAGTGGTGGCCCGGTGAACGATTGATTTTTCTACACAATTAAACAATTCCACCTTGTATTGACCTCAGATGGTGCTCCTTTTATAAGACTGAACCTAAAGTTGTTAAGTTACTAAATAAGGATTGTATTTTGCCACACCCCATCAGAAACCCGCCACTTCCTATTTCAAATTATTTCCTGAAACTTCCACAGGTGCATATCTTGAGGAAAAATTATTGTAAACATACCAGTATTCTGTTCACCTTCCATAAGCAAGGTATTGTGTAAAAATTTGGTAAGCTGTTAATCTTGAACATCATCACTACAGAGACATCTTACTTAACTGGCTACCACCAGACAATGTTATTCAGCCCTAGCGATTAACAAATTGATTAGGACTATCTTTAACCTCTCCAGTTTGGACATTCTTGTCAGAGTTAAATAATGTGATCTGGAAGCAGCAAGAATAAACTGGCAGTGTTCCTTTGGTGCCCATCTGCTCATCTGCCATGCACACATGATATGGTTGCTACTCATGAGGGTCATCCAGGTAATGCTGCTCTCAGTCTATCAGTATCTATAGCCAGACACCTAAATCCCAGAGGGTGTGGCCACAAACAGATTAGCTATGCCACCCTGTCTTTCACCATCAGACAGCCCCCTTTCAACTTACATCACTCTCACAAAGAAATGGCCTCTGTATCACCCTGTCTAACACTATTAGTCTGACCTTCCCCAACAAACAGCACCATCATTCATGTACCACTCCACTCCACCCCTTACCTCTCAGAATGCATGAGCAGATACAAAATATTTATACAAGACTGTAGGACAGGAAGTTGTCAGAGGAGGTGCTTTATAATACAGCAGTGGGTCCTGTTGTGGGTGGAAGGCTGAGATGCAACAAGTACAGACAATAAATACTGTAGTCCGTTTGGGAAAGTTGGTAGTAGCAGTAGTAGTTGTTCCCTAGGCAGTCTGGCCGAACAGTCCCGAGTCCCTAAGGAAGGCCATGGCCAGGTTCTTGGGGGTTGCAGTGGTTTGGCCCCCATGCTGTCCTCCTTTTCTCCTCGACAGCCTCTGGGGGGAGACGCCACCGCTTCAGGTCCTGGGAAAGTTGGTTTAACAAGCTGAAAGAAAAATATTGACTGGAAGACTTATTACAGTACTTTAAACTAAGAAAGAAGTAATATTAACAAGTGAAAAAATTCAGTCCAGTTGCAATGTGTAAAATAACCAACCCAGATTCAGACCATAATCAATGATTGTATTTCTCTCCAAGTTTCCTTCTTTGAGTAACACTGAAAATATATTTTGACAACAAATACAACATACAGTACAGTACTTTTACATTCTATATCTATTGTAATAATTAACCTGTCATTAGCTGCATCAAAATGGACTTATTACATTGCACCACAGTAAACTGTACATTAATCAGCTGCATGCATTTTGCAACTCTGACTTTGAATACTGAACTTCAAAATAACAAGCATTCCACCTGTGCAGTTATCTGAAAGCCTGCTCATACAGTGCATCTGCTTTACCTAAACAACACGTGAATGATGACCGTCTAGCATCACGCATATTTTGCCAGGAATAAGTTTCGGCGCACATTTAAAAAAAAATGCAGCGTGAAACTATTTTTGAAAGCCATTAGTCATCAACAATAAAGGGAAAAAAAGCTATAAAGAAGTCTTCAGCAAGGACTGATGGTTTCAGGACAATTTGCGGCTGTCACAACAATAACAAAACAATTGCTAGAGTATAATTCACAAGCGGATACAGAGAGGAAAGAACAATTATTGACTAAAGGTGCAACTAATAAATAATATCCAAAGCCTATGCTATTGAACATAGACTCTGATGGATCCCCCTAAAATATAGTTATTAAAGTACTGATTAATTTATAATAGGTATTTATAGAATGACACGGAATTGTCCAGGGTGCGAATTGTCCTGATGGGGAATTGTCCATGTTTTGACAGTGAATTGTCTGACGGTGAATTGACTTGATAGTGAATTGTCTCGGAACCACAGAGTTGTGGGTGATGCAGGCTCATTGACGTGAGTGGATAGGTTGGCTGGGGGTTGAACAAGCTTGATGGAGGAGACTGGTGGAGAAGCTGTTTTTGCTGGAGTACTTGCTGGTGTGGATGTTGATGCATCTCTATCTGGGAACACTGCAAATGAGCAGGAGGATACGAGCAAAATGTTTGCGGTTTTTGCATGCTTACTCCTTGTGAAAAAGTCCCTCATGTCTGACTGTTTGATTGCTACACGACGGCGATTTTGGAAGCCATCATTAATAGCTACGAAAATGAAGCAGTTCATTAGCTGTGTAGGCTGGATTTCTCTCCATGAATCGGATGATCTTTCAAAGTGATTCATCAGCATCTATCCACGAACAGCCAGGAGCCATGGCTGACATTCAACCAAATATTATGACACTGTTAAGCCTCAAAATAATGGCGGGGATGCGGTGATGCGCTCGGTGATGAAGGAATGGAAACATTCGGGTGGGATGGTTGCGCGGTGAATCTGAAATGCCGGCTAGGTCCTGAATTTCCCCCGGTTGATCGATTCTGGAAATTTTCTTTAAATTGTCCAGTTTAGCGCCAATTCCGGTTGACTGGCTCGCGGATAATCGATTTTCTATTGTAACAACAACAATAATAATAATAAGAGTGTCTAAACTCTGACAGTCTTAATCCTGCAGGGGAGGGGGATCCTCTGCCATCATGTTGCCCTTCCTCCAACTCACACTATATATAAAAAGAAAAAAAATGTACAAAGAAAACTTTGAGCCCTAATATTTTGGGGTCTCTCAACAACTTTTCATAAGCAACTTATTTTGTGCATTACATCATAGTGTTCTCTTGCATATTATTTACATCATTTTCAAGGTACAGGTGAGGTGGAGCCTTTACAATCAGTACAAACAAACAACACAAATGAGGAGAGGATGCCTTCATATGGACCTATGATATAGATATGCATCTTCATTATTCATTTACAGAAATATTCCTCAACTACTTCCCTCTTCCTCAAAAGGAAGATAATGACATGGAGAGGGCACCTTCAGCCGGCAGAACACGACAATACAATGGCTGTGCATTATTTAAGTAACTCTATATGACTAGCATTATTCATGTGTTAATCAGCACTGAATATGGGGATATGGCAGGTTTGGCCAGGCTAGAGTATACTGGAAAACAGGGTTGTAGAGATAAACCCTTCACAATGAAGGCTTCTCCTCATATGAATAAAACAATCTGGTGGTGGCAAGTATAAACTAGAAGACGTCATCAGATGGTTCCATGCTACAGGTCCCTTATGCAAAACAAAATTAGTCAGTCAAATAAGGAAGTAAGGAAGAAAAAAAATCCTACCCCCCCCTTGTAGGATGAGTTAAGGTTTAAGTAGGGGGAAAAAAAAAAAGAAAAAATAGAACTACTCCATGTCTCAATAGCATGAAAATGGACCACACACTCACACACCATTCAAGCTCCTGGAATTCTGATACCACCACACAGACAATTATACACACAAATTCATTTCATAATGCCCATCAGATAATCAATTAAATAAGTTGCATCAACCCTTGCCATGTACTCCCCCATACAAAACTCAGGCAATAATCTTCATCCTAACCATCTTTATCTACTCAGAAAAAAATTAAACATAAACTAAAATAAGACACTGGTCCCTGGTTTGAATAAATCTACACTACCTATCTGTCTATAGCCAGATGCCTTAATCCCTTCAGTGGTGGCCATAAACAAATCGCATCCAGGTTCCCCTGTCCCCTGCCATTTTGCTACACTTCCCCCACCTCACACCCTCCTCTCTCATATATTTCTCCATTCCTCCATCGCATCTTTGGTCTCTCTCTCCCTCCCTGGATTCCCTATTCCAAAAAAAGGGGGATGGTGAACTGTACGAGAAAAGTAACTTGATTTCCTGTCCAGAAGGGCTTGAAAAAACAGCAAGAACAAACAGTAGTCACATTTAGACACTTACCAGAGAGTGGAGGCAAATGGTAGGCTGAATGTTATCTTAAATATGGGGTTAATTTGACTTTCTTTCCCCTTCCCCTTCTCTGTAGGCAGTTTCCAGGGCTGAGCCAAATCTAGCACCTGAGAAATATGTTACACATCAGTCCTTTCCTTTTGAACCTTGATTAAGTTTATCCAAAAGTATTTGGTGGCAGCAAGAACAATATCATCTGGGAGCAACAAGAGTTAAATTATATGGTAGTACCAAATGTGAAACATTCCTAAAAAAATAAAAAATAAAAAAATCAAGTCAAATCTATCTACTTACAGCCAGATACCTCAATCCCATAAGGGGTGACTACAAATAAATCATCCCCATGTTGCCCTGTTCCCTACCATTTCACTGTCCTCTCCCAAACTTACACTTCCCTCTCATATTAAGAAAAGATAAATTACAATACATGAGCTAAACAAACTACCTTTCAATAAAAAGAGTGGTGCTGCAGAGGGATGCCTTCATGAGGTGCCACAGATGGACTGCTCCCCTCCTGGGTCTAAAACCATTCCCCAAAAGAAGGATGGTGGAAAGCAGAAGGGTAACTCCTGTCTGCAGTCCACCAGGTTCATAATTTGGATGACATGGGGGACAAGAACAATATCTACATGCAGTATTCACTGGTTACACTTTACATTTTCTTTAATGCAAAGCAGATGGAACCAAATGCCAGAAGCCTGCAAGCCTGTTCTCTCCAAGAAAAAATAAAAACAAAATAACAGAGAGCCAAATTAAAGATCAGTTCATTTTGAGATGCCTGAACACACTGCATTTAAATGGGTGGAGATCATAGGCAGTGGAAATACAGACAGAGGAAGACAGTTCTAGAGTTGACCTGTTGTATATATGAAGGACTGGGAGTAATGGTTAACTCCTGCGTTGCTGAGTTGGACATAAAAGGGAAGAGAGTTTGCTGCCAGACCTGTGCTACAGGCCCACTGTAGTGGTGGAAGGATGCGAGAAAACAGTTCGGAGTACCAGTGACCATTGAAGGAGCAACAGAATAGAGATAAATATGCAACAGCTGGGCATACAGACAGAGGCTGATGGGAGCTGGTAAGAGCTGTAAGTGGGTTTCCTCCCTGCACAGAGTTGTACTCTACACAGGGGCAAAGAAAACCCCTATATAAAGTTAACAACTGTGCAGGGGTATATAAGGCATGGAATGATCTCCACCACCTGGGATTAACTCTTAGAGTAGGGCCTCATCTCCCAATCCCTCAAGGCCATCAGAAACCTAAGACACTGCATCATCATTGTTGGCAGAAACCTGCTCAGGTGCGCAATAACAATGTTTTTTAGCTGAAAAATATGCAATAACAGTAGGAATGCTGATTTTCCTTTTGCAGTGATAACCCAGTTACCATGTAAAAGAGAAATAGTACTCACACATGTGGTTCACTAGAGGAGTTAAGTCCATGACTGCAATACAGGCTGCTGTCCTGTGTTGCTGTCATATTTGTGAATGCTACCACACTCATCTATGACACTGCACACACACCTTCATCATAGTATAATCTGAAATGAACAGCTATACTGTAGCTACACATAAAAACATAAAACAAACATCTGCAAAGGAAAGTGGATTTTCAAGTTGTGATATTACAGAACGAATGCCACTGAGAATAAACTCATTCATCGATTCATACATAATTAAATCACCTGTGAGTGCCCACAAAAATCTGCAGGACTAACTAATAGCCCTTCAATCATGAAATGTATGGTAATGCCAGTAACTTTGTTTCATTACTGTCAGCAAAGTTGAAAAAAGTATTTCATCAATTTTTTTTTTCTACAACCACTACATTTTCTCCGACTAAATAAGGAACAAATGATTTTTGTATATTTTCACATTACGGATTTCCTTGGTATTTTTCTGACACTCCCTGAACTTACTCCGACCTAATGCAAAATGAATTAGGTCGATATCTGTTACCTTTTTTGTAAAAGAAATGAA
>JAGKTI010002595.1:25440-44896 GCA_018397915.1 Birgus latro | reverse complement strand
CCTAAACCAACTGGAGGCTGGGGTTTCAAATATGAGTGAAGAGCCATGGTAATTCAAATATTTCTTACTGAGATACATGTATTTCTCTTGCTACTCTTAAATAATGGAAGCATTTATGGACACTAAAGTTGATTATACCTGTGTAATATGTATGTAACCAAAAACAAGTGTAAGTAAACAGTTGTACCTGGTTATCCAAACTTTAAGCGATGCAGTAGACATCCACATGTTTAATACAATTCAGCATACCCCTTGGACAAAGCAAGATAAAAAAAAAAAACTGTAACAGGTAATCTCATCTTTCTCCCT
The DNA here is from genome assembly GCA_018397915.1 of Birgus latro. NCBI lineage: Eukaryota > Metazoa > Arthropoda > Malacostraca > Decapoda > Coenobitidae > Birgus > Birgus latro. Next base: position 44,587 of record JAGKTI010002595.1, on the reverse strand, counting down.
TTATTGTGCAGGGATCTCAGGCTTGGCTAGTGTGGTCCATTACAATTTAAGATAGAAGACAAGCCTACTGTCACTGGTGGCAATACATGATCAAAAACCCCCCAGTCACCTCTCGAGGCTCAAACCTATGGAGGGCCTTCACCTCTGATTGGGGCATTCTACCCAGTAAATCCAAAGGCGACTAAATTATGTGAGGCTTATGCAGTACTCAGGTAGGCAAAAAATACTGAGTTAGATACACTGACACAGGTAAAAGATATCAAACAGACTGCCATACCCTCATGCTAAATACTTGTCCTAGTATTTCATCTATGCACTGGTCGTGTGCGAACAGAATGTTCTGAAAAATTGAACAACGGATTTATGTTTCAAAAATCTGTGTAAATGCTATAATCTGTTGAAAAGTTCATAATTTTCCTCATATTTTTAGAGGGTAATAGGGAGGTTGAACAAACATTTAAACTGCATTATTGTATTACAGTACATTAGAAATGCATGTGAGGATGTCTGTGATGTGAATAATGAGCATTATGTACTTAGCTGAATAAACCCCTTGTGTATGTACTTACATGTTAAGTATACAGTACTATTTAACTACAGAATAAAGGCCATGACATCCTGTGGCAAACATTAGTACATCACTTTTCTAAGCCAACAAATTATAACTATGGATTGTTTCTTTGAGCATCAATATTTTAGATAACAAAATGTTACACAGTAAAACTACCAGAGTAAGAGCATGGCTAAATATTGGAATGTACTGATATTTAAAGTTCTTGAAAAATTACATTAATATTTACTGAACATTCATACATAAACATGAATCATACTATAAAAATAACAAGGAATGATTATTATGAATTAAGAAAGAACCATTTATGCTAAAACTGGAAACTAAAATAAGAGCATGGTTACTGTTATGCTTATCAGTAAAGAATTTTTGCCACAATTTATCAACTAAATAGAATATACATGAGTACAAAGATGCTAGCATGACATTATTGTGAATCTCAATGATGTAACTTTACATTTCTTGCTGATACTGTACTGATGATCATATTACTTTTCAAAATTCATCATTCTGAAACAGCAACAATTACAGTAAAAATTTATTATGAATTATGGAAGAGTCATTGCATGAGCTAATTGCTGATGATTAAAAACAAGAAAAAACGTGACCAGGACATAAAGGCAAGAAAGTAAATAAATATACAATGCAAAATACCATATATTTAGCACTATATAATGACAGGTAGCATGTATAAAAGAATGAATTTACATCATGAAAAAAGAAAACTGATGTGTGCTAACTCCCATCAATACCAGGGAAAACCTATGAAAATATGTCTGGTGCAAAGTACATGGATAAAGTGTGCTCTTATTATACAGGAATGATTATTGCTAAAACACTATTATTCATCTACGAGTACCAGTGAAAACATACAGTATAGTATTCTGGATGAAATGTTGTATAAAGGTAACTATATTAAAAATGGCTAGAAAAATACCTAATCTACCGAGAGACAAAACACTGGTAGGCGAGCATTTAAAACACCCAGGGGTCGTACTCCCAGCAATCAAAGAGACTCCCCAGCACCTCTTCCCCACCAGTATCTTTCTGTATCTGGTACATTAATACAGTCTTATGTTAGAAAGACATACATAACATACAAGGAAATAAGTAGGTGTCATCTGTAAAATAAACCCCTATAGAAGTGGCATTAGAAAGTGTCCTAAGCTAATGAGAATACTGACCCCAAGGTGTGTCTGTTCACAAATTTTTCCTTTTCTTGTGAAGTAGCTTAACCCTTCCTCTTTTTTTTTTTCCCCCACATTTAGTGAGCACTGGCTTAGAAAATGGAGATAAAGTAGGTATACAGTACTATCTACCCTCTTCAATCTGGTGATGCATTTTTTAGTTTATTCTTATTAACTCCAGAGTAATACATTCAGCTTGGGGGGATTACCAAAATAGGGGGGAGGGGGTTATACTCAAATCAGGAGAGATTTTTCAAACATATTGGAGGGGGTTAGATATTGCATTCATCTGACCCTTTTACTACTTACATGGTGATGGAGAGGGATGCCTTCATATGATGGCACAGATATGATAAGATGGCTCTACTGCCTGGTCATACAAACATCCCTCAATTCCCCTCCCTATCCTGACATTGAGAGGGCTCTCCCTCCAGGCTAAGATTATCTTTGTATGCAGAATGTGTATTGCTGTATGGTAGTGAGATGTGGGCAGTAAAGGAAGAGAATACTCGCAACCTCAAACGTACAGAAATGGCAATTATTAGGTGGATGTGCAGTGCGTCCTTGAGTGCAAGGCCTGGGGGGGGCTAGGTTTGCGATGGAAGAGTTGAGAGGTAGGATAGGACTGGAGTGTATTGGAATTGTGATGAGGGGAGGTACACTGAGATGGTTTGGGCATGTGGAGAGGATGGGGGATGATAACTGGGTGCAGATAGTGAGAAGTGTTAATGTTGGGGGTAGGGTGGTGAGAGGTAGACTGAAAAAGACCTGGGACGAGGTCATTGAGTGTGTCCTCAGGGTTAAGGGATTAAACAGAGAAGCTGCCAGAGATCGAGCAACTTGGAGAGCCTCCATTGTTGATCTTGTAGTATGTTGGTTGTAGTAAAGTTGTTACAACCAACTGATTGTAAGATAAACCTTCACTTCACTTGTGTTCAATGATGGGAGAAGTTAAAGATGAGTCTGTGGATGATTGTAGTTTTATTTTCTTCAAAGGGAAAAACTCAAGATTATCACTGAGTCTCTCATGCTAGCTAACTCTATCTCACAGCTCTCTCATTAAACCCCTCTTCTGCTTCTCCAGCTTTCTAACCCCGAGTTCCTCTCTCCGTCATGTCTCTTCCAAATCTGATCTAGATTCCCTCCTTTCTGGTGTAGGAAAGCCTTGTCACGTGGACTAGCCATGCCCCAAACCTTCTAGAAACCTGTATGTGTGTATATATGTCCTACCTGGTCATCTTCCCACGGTACAAAAGTGCGAGCTGTTTCCTGCTGCCCTGGGCAAGAAAGGAAATGCTATGAGCTGTGTTACTTCCTACTTCCTGAGTCAACCTATATGCTCCTAACTATTATTTTATGATATTTTAGATTCCTAACACCATTAGGTGACTAAGGCCGATGCATGCAAGTATGTTGGAGTCTTCAAATATGAAAAGAATGATACCCCCAAAAGGAGAATAGTGGATTGCAGGAGAAGAGCAACTTCAGCCTGAAATCCACTGGGTTCACATTCAAATGATCCTGGGGTTACAACTACCACTACCACTACTACTCAGGTACTCTCTTAAACTAAATAAAAGAGTCTGGAGATAACAAAAATAAAATAAAAACTACATTACTGGATTGAAGTAGCTAACAAAACATCACAATCTACAGACTGTATGTAAAAACTATTGGCCACTTTAGTATTATTTTCTTTCATTCACCTCCAGTGATATGCACTCTTGCATCACATTACCAGTTGCCACTACAATATTTATTGACTTAAGGTTTAATAACTAAAGACACTAATTTTGAAAATAACATCTGTCCAGCCATTAGTCCTTAATAGGTATTGTTTAGGTAACAACATTTCTTCGGTTCTACTTGCATCGATGTAAGTTAACTGTTACATAGCTGCTAAAAACAGTTCAAGTATCCCTACAGAACTTGTCATACAGTAGGAGTTCTATTGTTGTGACAGTACAATACTACTGCAAAGCAGCGTATCAAAATAAATGCTTTGATTAACAAATATATTACTGAACCAGAGAGAGTATACTGTACTGGCAATCATGCAATACAAGTAGTAGTAAATACAATAGATATATGAACATAGTAAATTAAACAAAACTCGTATTCAAGGTTAGGCTCCTAAAAATGCAATATGTAAAGAGAATACATAAAGAGAATTGGACACAATCATATTACAGCATAACAATTACATGCACAAATATTATGTTTAAGAAACTTTCCATACCATTTTTAAAAATTATTATGTCAAAACAACCGCTTCTCAGGCTTGTGTGAGAGTATAATTATTCTGTCCAAATAATTTTTTTAAATATTACTGAAAAATTATTGCTGAATAGCTTAACTCCAGTCCTGTAGCATACTCTTTATTTATTCCTGTTATGCAATTTTATTCAGCATAAGACTGATTTTTCAAACTGGAGGGATCAGATGAAGACTAAATACAAATTATGACAACAGAGCATGGTCAAATGGTTTATATCACAGTGGCCAAATATGCATGACCTGACACTCACACTGCAGTCAGTGGGTTGTATGTCTCCCAGTAAGGAAGACCTCTTGCTACGTTATTTGTGCTCAGTTGTATGTTCATTTAAAAAAAAAAAAAAAAAAAAAAAAGAGTGGCTTCATCTGCATCTTCACATCTGATAAAATTACTCAAAATTAGTTAAGCTGAGTTTCTGGTTAACATATAAACTGAAGTAAATACTGTACTGGATCACACAATTATCTTGAAAATCATCAAGTCTGATGCAAGTCTGTGATTCACTGGTAAGGATAACAATAAATTTTCTTGAAGTATGGAAAAAAGACCATGAACAGCCTTGCCAGAACTCAGAATATACTGACGTGTGTTAAATTCCCCTCACCTTACAAAAATATCTTTTGTCTCTCACACACTTAGCTATATAGCCATGAATTATACAGAAATATATAGTGTACCATTTTTCCACATCATACTATATGTGTCACTTCCATGAAATTGCTTGTGCTTTTATGTTGATTTTCAATTCTGTACTCCCCATTTAATGTCATGAAATGCTCCCCAAACTAAATCATCAATGAACTTTATTGTAGATGTGATGATGGGCATTACTGCAGCAAAAGTAGTCTTATGTTTGAATATGTCCTGTGTAGCACTGCTGAATACTATTATGCAAAAGAATAATCCTGAAAAATTTTATTGCTGTCAGGATTCTACTTTTCTATGTACATACAAGATTAGATAACTCCACTGATAAAAAGACCATTACTGTGCCAGCATATGTATATACTGTACACATTTTTCCTAATTTTCAGTCTGTGTGTAACCATACTACTGAATACATACTTCACCTAGATGAACATCTACACTCAACAAAATAGTTATGTTCGATGTTCTACAAGCTAACCTTAACAATGCAATCTTGTATTCAACATGCTAGTCACATTTATAATCATTACAGTCTTCTGCATTGCAACTAGCATCAATTACTCACAAAGAATGTCTGATGTGCCATAACTGACCTCTGTCGTACCCCAGTAATCTCTCATGAAATACTGGCACAGTTGCTCTTACATGTCACCATGAATGCATTAATCTGGAAGTAGTTTCACACAATGATGTGGCAGGGCTCTAATGACGGCCACTCCTGTACTCATTCTCCACAGTAGTAATGGTGGGGTGACGGGCGGGAGGGTGCTGGAGGCGAGGAGGCCGGGCACAGGAAGCAGATGAACAACGATCCAATGATGCATCGCTGAACGCCAAAGACTGCATTGAGCCTCGTGGACCCTGTGGAGGCAGAACATGAAAGAGTAATTTTTTTTTAAAGGCTTTTCTGTATCTTTGCCAGGAGAAAGGAAAGAGAGTGAAGAAACCCTAATCCCTATTGCCCTAACCCTTTTTACCATCAGGCTCACAAAGATCTTGGGAGCAATATTCTTTCTTCCCTACTTCAGGGTTTAGTTATAAGGTTACCAATCAGCATTAAATTACAGTACCTCCTGGAGAACATGATATCACTTGACTAATCACTCAGTTTAGAGTAACAATTCCACAGAGCATTCTGGTATTTTGTTGAAAATCTCCTTCTTTTGTGCCTTCTCTTTCTTAGTTTTCCAGACACTATTTTACTCCATAGCATAGTCTTGAAACAGTTCTAGTAAGCTAAGTGCATGAAAAATGCACCCTATCCTCCACTATCATGCTGTCCTCCTTCCATCTCACATCACCCTAATTCATATACTGTACATCTCCATCCTCTCCCTCCACCTCATCCTCAGTCCCCCTCTTCCCCTTTCTCCCTCCACCTCATCCTCAGTCTCCTTCTCACCCTCACTCCCTCCATAGCATTCTCAGTCTCCCTCTCTCCCTCCACCTCATCCTCAGTCTCCTTCGGCCTCATCTCCCTTCACCTAAGTCACAGACACTCATCCTAGTCAATGGCTCACTCTTCACTGGCCCCAGATGACCATACCATCTCAGGGCACAGCTCCTAACACTTTCCAGGACAGTAAACTAGAATGAGAAAAGTATCAAGCAGACACTGACCTTAGGATACTGTCCAGTCTTATGTCTCCGGTAGAGGACTGCAGCCACCACCAAGCCACACATCAACATGGCTGCCACTACTGTGAAGATGACAGTGGCTGCCAGGAAGGGTGGCTCCAGAGTGAGGGCGGGGCTGACCACCTCTCGTCGGCCCGAGCCCAGGGCTGCCGGTGGGGTATCCCATCGTGGCTCGGACACCTGGTGGTGGAACCAGGAGGCGCGCAGGTCTGCTGGCACACGCTCTTCATTCACCTCCAGAGCTAGTTCTCCACGCTTCACCTACATGGAGAGAGACACCATTAGAGTCAGAGAGAAAGACATAAATCCTATATAGTATTACTCCTTTGAGGAGGGGCCCAAGGTTTGGCTTCTGTAGTCCTGTATATAGTAATTAAGGGCAGATAACTGGCCTACTTCTCTTATAATGTCATTACACGGCATGCAGGTCTGCTGGCATACATTCTCAACTGGGAGATATGGGTGACTCAGCATTCAGTGGAATTATAAAAAGTAACTGTTTTGTTATTTACTGTGGACCTGATTGCAAAAACACAGCATGAGAAAAGAACCCACAGCTGCTGGCAGATGTGTCTGTCAGAAGTGTGCAGCAGCTGTTGCATGACGATCTGGGCTACAGGAGTTTCTGTGCTCGTAAAAAACCACTGCTAACTGCACTTCAGAAGAAAAAGAGAGTAAATTTTTGTAAGAAATATCTTGCCTGGAGTGAGGAGCAATGGAAAACTGTGCTTTGGAGTGATGAGTCAACATTTACTGTCACTGGTACCCCTTCATCACGAGTGTACCGCAAACCAGACAGTGACCCCCTGGATCCTAAGTACACTTCCAAGATTGTTAAATACCCAGAAAAGGCAACAAATTATGAGGATTTACTGAATTTGTAAAAATTACAGTATAAAAAAGAAGCTGACACCCTACAGTTCACTTTTTCCTTGCAGCAGTTGACAAGTTCATCTTAAAATTACTTTAGTGCTTTATTCTCACATATTATTTGGAATTAGCCTGGAGCTGAATGCAGGAGGTTCATAAGACTGGAAGGTGATGAAGTGGGAAATAAAGAAATTAAAGTAAGAAGAATGTATGATGTAGTATGTGATAAGGGATGCACATCTTTAAAATATTAGTTGATGAAATGATCTCTATATTATCTGCACTGACAGAACAACATCATTTGATGCTCATTTCATGTGGATGACATAACTATGAAGTAATGAATTCTGAACACTTGAATGGGTATATGGCCCATTCACAGGACAGTGCTGAAAGTTCTTCCTTCTATTTTTTTCCCCTATAAATGAATTCTACCCACTCCACTTAAGACTGATGATGATGATGATGATGATGATACTGAATTCCATACATCTCTCAACTCACCTACTTGACTGTACCTCCCTTCTTACCTTCTCTTCCAACTGGTATGCTATGTCGATCTTGTTTTGGCCCAGGAGAGTGAACTTAACTTGAGTGAGGTCGGGAAGGTCGATCACCCCCACTTCATTCTCCAAAGTCTCTGCTGTCATTTGCTTCAGGAGTTTATTCACCTGTCAAGAAAGAGACAGAGTAAACCCTTTGGAGATGAAGATGTCTTTTTTTCTGCTTTCTTACTGCTTCCTGCTTTATTTTTGCCTCTGTTTTATTCTGCTATTGAATCACTAAGGAAGGGGTGCCATCAAGCCTCTGATGCCACTATGAATATAACCTTCTACCCCAGTAAACTGCTGAGGAAGAGATGCTCCCAAACCCTCTATGCCAATCAGAATATGGCCCTCAGTCTTAATAAACCGCTGAGAAAGGATGGTACGAGGTCTCCTATGCAACTCTGAATTTGGCTGTCTTAATAAACTGCAAAGGAAGAGATGCCACAAGACCTCCTATGTCACTCTGAATATGACCCTCTCCTCGAATAGATTCATAAGGAAGAGGTGCTACAAAGCCTCCAATATCACCAGCTAAAGAAGAGATGCTACAAAGCCTTTTATGCCACTCAGAATATGGTAATCTCCTCTAAATAACTGCTATGAAAGAGGAGCGAAGAAACTTCCAATGCCTTTTAGAACATCAATCTTTTTCCTCATCAACTGTTACAAGGAAGACCTGCTACAAAACCTATGCCATTCAGGTCTGTATTCCTGTTGGCTAAGGAACTTCCTCTGCACTTAATCCTTACCATTGTAAGTTTGTATCTGGCATGTTAATAGTCTCTTGTACAGTACTGATATATTATCAAAGTGATATCAGTGACATACAAGAGTTTTAATATGCACTATGGAAAATAAATTGCTAAGAAAGAGGTGCCAGAAAAGCAACATACAAGAGATTATCAGTGTACAATATGGAATATAAATCACTAAGGAAGAGATGCCATGAAACCTTCCACGTCACTCAGAATATGATCCTCAGTCCTGACCTGCTCACGGATCTCCTTGCCCTTGGCCTTTCCAAGGTGCTTCACACCGGCCTCCCGGCCTCGGAACCCAAGCGTCACCACGACCGACTCCACTGCCACAGGGTCTGAAAACCAAAGGGTTTGGTTAAGGCTCCAATTGTGGTAGCCTAAGTTCTCCTTATATGCAATCTCTCTTATCATTTTTTTTTTTTTTGGGCCATTAGGTTCATGTTAATTACGAATAATTTTATATTAATCCCCTCTGCTACTGACAAAGTTAATTGGGCAGTTTCCCCCAATTTACAATGTCAGCTGTATGGAATAAGTTGTGATATTCTGGATGACATCCCTGACCTATAATGACAACTATCTGTAAATACATTACCTTTTATCTTAAAACTTTCAATCCAGTGACTTTTTTTTTTTTTTGAGAAATTCTTGCTATCACTGACTGATATCACTCAAGTTAGGGAGGACTCTAGCAGTGAAGGGTTTAATGGAAGCTGTATCTAACCTTTCTAGTTCAAAAAGTCTCCAGCATGGTGTATAAAAACAACTGGAGGCCACAAGAGTGAAATGAAAAGTACAGTATCAGACTGAAGGGGTTAAGAGTCATAATACTGTATATCATTATAATCACCACCATCCCAACTTCCCTTTCCCACCTAAGGGAGGTTATGGATCAAAGTAATACTCACCACACTCCCTCTCGCCCCGTGTGAAGTATACGGTGGGCTGTGTCTTGTGTCCAGTCTCATCTACACACCAGCACTTTGGCTCCTCAATGAGTTGCTCTGAAGACACCTGGTAGCACTGGGTTGGCACAAAACGGCCTGCTTCATCACACTGGGCTATGTATCGCAGCGAATTGTTCTCCTGAAGGTGCTGCTGCAGTAGCTGACAGCGGGTTAGTGTTGGCTCCCCTTCCAGGTATATTGTGACAGGACCCGATGCTGGTGTGTCCCGGGCATCCTGGGAGTCCTGACGGGTCTCAGTGTTCAGGTTTAGAGGGGCGTCCTGGTTTCCGTCACTGGTGCTTGACTCCTTAACAAAATGGCAGGTTAAGGTCAGGCCAAAGCAGCAAATGCTTTTTGGAAATGTGTATATTTAACTACTGTAAACTATCATTCAGCCATGTCTTTAGAATATAGGTTGCATATTAGTACATCTCGTTAGGGTTTGAACATGATAATAATAGCCTAGCTATACAGAGATCATACCACACTCTTTTACATACTGCATCTTCATGTTTTTCCCCTTTTTTATTTAAAATCATATACTACCTGTTATCCACTTAATTTTGAGAAGTTTCTTAGCTGAGGGACTAGTGTAGAGTCACTGTAGTTGTATCAGTTTATATGAAAAATAATCATCAATAAGGGTTTACATGAATTTCATTGCTTTTGTACACACCATACATCCAGATTATAAATTGCCATATGAATTCATATATGACAATACAGTACTACAAAATAGCTTTTTAGATAGTTAGATATACAGTATATATAAGAGATCAACACTTTCTGAAGGGTTAAGAAAATTTTACTTCAAATACAATAACCGTGAATAAGCAACCACTTACTTCCTCAAAAGTGAATGAGAGGCGAGTCTTGGGTGGGTCAGTGGGTGAAAGGCACGTGACGGGTCGTGCAAGTTCATCAACAAATGTGGGTGTGCAGGTGCAAGGGTCCACCTGGCAGATGGCAGATGGATGGCCCAGACAGATGCGGCTGTGGCAAGCCTCTGACCGGGAGCACGGCTCAGGCTCCATGCTGCTGGCAGACCAGTATGGACACAGCACCAAGTCTGGGAAGCAGGAAAAAAAAAACTACTAACAGCATGTCCAAGAAATCAGCCAGACACTCATTCACAAGTCATTCTCGCCCCTAAAATCTTGACTCCACCTCTGAAGCCTAGATTACATGAGGAGAGCTAATGTAACCTAAGACACCTTTTAATGTTCAAGCTCACCTCATTCTGGTGGATCATGCACAGCAGTAAAGAAGATATAAAATAGTAAATGATCATTACATCTGATGTCTTACTCTCTTGACTGCTCCTTCCCTCCTCAAACACAAATACACACACACACACACACACACACACACACACACACACACACACACACACACACACAGGGAATGATATAGGCGGAAATATGTCTGGGTAATCGCTGTAACATATTTTCTATACTGCTCTGCTTTACCAAGAAAAAACTAGTCACTCCTGATACTGGTAATATGAATGCATCAACAGTTTGGCGAAGTTCTTACAAGTCAATATAATGTTAAATTTCAGCTTTAATGAATTAAGTAACTAGTATTCTAAGAAGAGGCCAAATTAAATCATTCATCTATCCACACCATCCAATCCTATATTGCACCAGGAGAGGGATCCAAGGCTGAAGAACATGAATAACACAACAAAAACAAAGTACAGTACTGTATACTCACTAGGACATCTGGCTTCACACTGGCTCTTGCTTCTGAAGTTGTTGCCATTACCACCACAGCCACTGTAGAGGAAAGGCTCGCACTTCCTGGTCTCAGTGTTGTAGTACCAGCGTGCTTCTCCACCTGAGCATACACCGGCCTCTACTGGCTGACTGCAGATATCTGGGGAGTTTAAATGGTTACTAAACTATTCAAAAGTTGAGGGATCTCTGGGATGATTGAAAGGTTCTAAAATTTCAAGGGAATGTGCCTGGAATATACTGTGCTAAACTTTTTGCTGCAGTAGCCTGAATAGACTACTGCATATTAATATATTTGAATAAAAGCTTTCAGCAACTTCTGGAACGATCAACGTGGTTTTGGGTCTTGGTTTACCTTCCAGTCCATAGATGACATCAGCTGTACTATGGCCATCCTTAATATGGAGATTTCTTAAGTGTGATCATGGCATAATTTTTACGAGGTGCCATCCAAAATTTTCCGGACTAATGGTATATTTTACTGAAAACTGACCACAGCCAGCTCCTATTGGCTGCCATTACCCTTGAGGTAGTTCCCTTGTGCACTGATACACCAGTCCCAGCTCTTCCTCCCTTGCTGGAACACTCCCTGGAAGTCCTTTTTGACGAGTGTTGAGGACCACCGGCTATTCCATCTGGATGTCCTCAATGGTATCAAAACGATGCCCTTTCAGCTTGATCTTCATTTTTGGAAACAGAAAGAAGTTACAGTGAACTGAATCCAGCGAGTAAGGTGGGTGGGGGATGATACCCATGTTGTTCTTGGCCAAAAACTACTGTGTGTTGAATGCACTGTGAGCCAGGGCATTGTCCTGGTGGTGAAGCAGCCAGGTGTTGTCTAGCCAAAGGCCAGGGTGTTACCTTCTCACATCTTCATGCAGTTGCCACAAAACATCACAGTTGAAGTTGGAACTGGCAGTTTCGCCAGATGGGATGAACTCTTTGTGCACAATTCCCTTGATGTCAAAGAAAATTATCAGCATGCTCTTGACACTGCTTTTCACCTGCCTGGCCTTTTTGGGTATTGGTGAGGTTGTCTGACCAAGAGATTGCTCACCAAACACTTGCTGAATCAATGCCAGGGTCTCTGTTGCATTTTTTCCAAGATTTGCACAAAATCTGATGCAAATTCGTTGTTCATTTTTTATATCCATCTTGAAAATCGTCAGATGCCATGTGCATGACAGCAAACAAACGAACATCAATTATCCCCACATCCGTCTAGCTCGGCACCGTGAGGCACGCTGACTCACAATGCATGTTAGCACTGCCACCTAGAGGCGCATTTCACTACTACAACCCGTTTAGGATTCGCAATCCCAGCCCAGAAAATTTTGGATAGCACCTTGAATGTCTGTAAGTAAGATTGACTTTAAAACAATATACTCCTTCTTATTGCCTCACCTGGATTATGGCACTCCTGTTCACACTCTTCCACTGTTCCAAAATTATTATCATTGCCAAGGCAGCCTCCAAAGATGAACTCCTGACACGCCTGAGCTGTTGTGTTGTAGAAATAGCGCTTGAAGGAGGCCCGACACATCCCCTTGGCCAGTGGCTGAGAGCACCGACCTTCACAGTGCACCTTCTCTCCACTTGCACTGAGGAGAGCACCAGTCATGTTTATTAGTGGCAGGAGGATAACTAAGGAATTAAGATATATGAGTTAACTCACACTTATAAATCATTAATGATCCAAAAAGATTGCCTTTTACATTACAATCTGTCCACAGGAAAGGAAATAGGTCATTCATGTCCATAACAATCTGTTGATTGTTCCTGTTACCCAGCCTACACATACAAGAAGTGAACTGTGGCACTAGCAGGTATTATATCCATAAGAGTCTACTAAAGTTTAATAACTCTGAAAGTATGTAAGGAGGATAAGATAAACGCAGACTGCATGTGGCAATACTCTCGCATCATGAATGTCAATGTTATTATGAAAGTAACTTGCTTCAAACAATACTAAAGATATACAGTACCCCAATTCTCTTATTATGCATTACCACATATAGTTTTATTGCATTATTATAAAAACCTGAACAACTGTACCTGTAGAAAGACACCCGGCATTCATTGCAAGGATCAGCCACACATATGGCATCAGTGTGGGCTGGGCAGGAGGCACGGAGACACTCCCCGCGACACACCTGCCCTCGCACACCTCGTGGACACACAAAGCCAACCGACACCTGCTCTAAGATCTGGCCTGAGGAGGAAAATAAATATTAATTTTATTAGCATAAAAATATGAAAACTCTGTCTGAGAGGCACAGTAATCATGAAGTGCATGTGTCTGTGAGATACAGACATGATTCCAGAGACTTGAATTATACTGAATGAGTGTGTGGACCATTTTATTGGGCATGATATTGATTAGCTCTCTCACTATCATGTTTCCACTCCCCCAGACCCCACCCCATTCTCCTATGGGTGGAAAAGGATGATGATGTTGTTGATGCTGATGATGATGATGACAATGATGCTGATGATGACAGTGAAGATGATGGTAAAAGAAATTCTGGCCTGAGGAAGAAAATGGAAGTATGTATTAAACCGACAGCTTATCTATAACCTGCTTTCCCTTGTGAGGTAAGGCAAAGATTTCAAAGTCTTGAATGTATGCGAATGCTTGTGTGATTAATTCTGCTACTGCTGTATATGCATTCTATATCTTTGGGATCCTACTTCACCCCATTTGGTAGGAAATTGAGTTGGGATGATTGTCATGATGACAATATGAGCAACAAACACCCATCACTCCTCGAATCTAAACCCTCATAGGCCATGTAAGGCTGGACACACTTTTCCAATTAGAAGGGTTCAGTATAGCCTTCGTTAAGTTTTAAACTACGAGAGATCCTTCCTGGGTTGAATAATATTACATGGAGGTGGACTGATTAAAGCGAAAAATATGACATCAGACTGAAAGGGTTAAGGGGTTAAATTCACGGACAAGCACTAACCATTCTTGCCGCAATGCACATGGCCCCTAGTGAGTGTGTGGTGGAGTGGTCGGCCCCGATCATCAACACACCAGGTGAGGCCACCTGCACGCTGCTCTCGCCTGTATGACCCATCAGCCTCACACACTGGTGCCTGAACTGTCATGCCTTGGGTGGACGCTGGAGTTTCTGTTGGGGCAAAGTACCAGTACATAAAATAAGTACTACAGTACATTTGTTGTGGCTTGACAAAGGTCCCTAACCCCATTCAACTTAGCTAATGCCCAGTACAGTCAGAGTGGAGAGTTGGTTTGACTGATAACTATGGAGATTCATTTCTACCTCATAACTAAGGACTATCAAATTTCATGTAACCATAACTTCATATTCATGTTGTGGGAGTGGTCCAGTTTTGTTAGGTGAAAAAAAAGAAAAAAATTATTTATGCCACCTTTCCATCACATGTGCAAAAGCACTCACAGCTTTTGTCTATTCCACTGGTATAGCTTAACACATCCATGCTTGCTGGCATTATTCCAACAAGCATATCACTCCACTCTTTTATCATCTCTGCATACACTGTACAGTACTGTACTTCATCAACACCTGCTGCCTTCTTATTCTTCAGCCTTCTCACACCATTCTACCTTTCTGCCAATGTCACATCCTCAGGCTACATATTCCTTCTCTGCACACCACCTTAACCAATCATGTTTACCACCACTTTACTCTCATCATTCCAAATTCTTTCCAACTGGTCCTCATTTCACTTTCGCCTGCAAGTGTTCTTCCACTCTTACCCCACATTCTGTCTCTCCCCAGATATTTTTGTCACCTGCTCTCTATTTCACTTCCACATTTAAGTATTTTCCATTCTCATCACTCACATGTTCATGCTTTTCCAGCTTCCCCTTAAATATTATTTTCAACTGCTATTTATTTCAATTCAATTTGTAAGCACTCAGGCAATCTCATCCATCAGATTTCCACACTTATTACCATCCTCCCCCCAAAAGTCTACTTACCATTCATTTAGCATGGTATTGTACACTGAAACTTGAACAACACACATTAAAAGCTGATGGGAGTACTGATGACTGACTCACCCTGAGGTTCCACACAGACAGCACCACATCCGTTGAAACAGCACTTCTTGGATCCTTCACAATGGGTGTCAAACATGCACGCTTGACTTGGCACACACGTTAGGAGGGACACATCATTGGGTGGCCTAGGGCATGTCCCAGGTTTGGGCACCAGATCTACAGAGCAATACAAGCTATGTGGGTCAGGCTTTGCAGTGAGGTTACTTGCAGATAAAGGGTCACTTTCTTGTCTGCCTAAGCAGCTTTCTGGCACCTCACCTTTAGTGATATATACTGTACAATGTATTTTACTTTACTCTGTTCCTGTGTGGTATTTATGTCTTTTTAATGCAAGCACAGATTGTATAAACAGCACAAACAGCACAGAGTATTAATGTGCTAAATACAAAAATCAGGTGATAAGACAGAGGTGCTAGATCTTAGAGAGCCTCTTATGTTGACAAGAATATGGCCCAAGTGTGTAGACATGCAGTCATGACAAGTGATATACAGTAAATGCATACAATATCACTAGAAACATCATCACCATCTCTTGGTGATATATGGGTCTAGAGCTAGGCCTTTTGATCTCCCTCAATACAATATTCAGCTTATATTCCAACTGCAATCTCTCTTCCTGTGCCATACAGTTAAATGAGGCTGATGGAAACACAGATATGGGGCAGTGGGGTTGCCACATCCCTATGCCAACATAAAGAAAGGCATTTCCAGCCATCCACTCCTGCTAATCTTATTTCCACTTTACAAAACAAATACAGGTAGTCATACATCTTCCTCCTGCTGTAAAACATACTGGTATTAAAAGAAATGCCACTGCTGAATCAATTTCATCACTAATTTTTGAGAGGAATTATGTAATGGTCAAGTTGGTCATGCTGACTATCTTCCTCAAGACTGGCTGATTTTAATTCAGCTCTCCTACACCAAAGAATAGAATAACATGCTGTATTACCAACATTTCCAATGGCTTGGGGATGTCCGGATATATTAATGACATACATAAAGTGACAAAAATGATGCATATTGGATATAGCTATCATGCTTTAATCATATTACTCAACAAAGTCCCATGTTATAATGGGGCAATTACAGTATATTACTATGTATTTGTTATGTTAGTCCACTAGCAACATTTTCTTGTGCCTTTTGTGCACTCACAATCAGTAAAATAAAGAGAGGCAGTGCAATCAACATTTGTGCATAGTGCAAATAAAAAACAAATAAACTCTACATACAATACAGCTCAAGTACGTGCAATAAAATCACAGCAAAGTGAATGCATTAATTAATACTGCTAAGCCAACCATGCAAGAAAAAGCATGCTGGTTGTACAGGATATTACTTACTACAGGAAAAGTGATAGACTACACACTGATTATGATTACATGATAGAAAACCCCTCATTATATAAAGTAATGCCAGCATATGAACTACAATATGGTTTTACTGAAAGTGTAGGATGTGTGTAACTATTTTTCTTTTTTTCGTGAAACAGTGCCAAATAAGACAGACTTCTGGTTCATGACTGAGGGGTTAGGAAAAAAATCATAATGAAAAGTATGCAACTCTGAGTGAAGACAGATGTTATTACATCAGCAACTTAATAACGAAACAGCAATTGAGTTTAAAAAATATCACACTGCCCTAAGGTGGGAAAGGAGGTCCAGATGATGATGATGATGAACTGAACAATACTTATGACCTCTACTTCCATCCCACAAGAGGGGACTATCCCTTGTGATCATAATGTACCTGACTCTTGTTGATGCAAAGCAGCCATCCATAATCCAACTCTTTATTACCTCATCAGAAGCAATGGGGCCTGGCTACTCAAAGTTAATCCCTTGAATCCAGTAACATAAATACTGTATATATATTTTTAAATTCTTACAACCATTAAATGATTAGATTCAGCTTTGGAGAAGCTTTTTCAACTGGCAGCTTAAGTAAAGAATACAATAACCATCTTATGTTCTCTGAAGCTGAATAAAACTATCTGTGAGCAACAAGAATACAGTACAGTACTCTGTACTATAAAAACTACATCATCTGACTGAAGAGGATAACCAAATCATATTTCCATATACTGTAAAACCAACCTTCAGTGGGGACGGCCTCAAATGTGTCATCGAGGGTGAGGCGGGGTAGGGAGGGTGAGAAATGGTCTGCTGCTGGAGGGAAGGGAGGGTTAACCAGGTCACCGGGGTCCACCAAGCTTGACTCAACCAGGGGGGACTCCACTTCAGAATCCTGTGAGAAGATTAAGACTTAGATTAACCTGTTGAGCCTGAGAATGTTTTTGAATTTATTCTTGCTACAGATGATTTTATTGTACTTAAGGAAGACTTTTCAGGGTAAGAGAGATATGAATAGCAATAATAAACTCCTTCACTACTAATGACTCTTCCAAAATTGAAAAAAAAAATTGCCTAGTAACAAGAAGGATAATCTGAAAATTATATCACCCCTATTCAGGTGTCTAATGGTTATCAATTACATGAGGTTCATTAGCTCCTTCAGCCCCTTTCTATACAACATGTTTTCCTCTTTTTCTGGCTAACACCAAACTAAAGCACACTATTATACTGAAATTAGGAGACTCTGGATGAAAGATCTACACTTCTTTAACCCGTCATGTCCCGACTGATTTCCCACCTCCGATACCCCTCGAACCCCAAGCAATTTCGTATTTTTGTTCTTTTTAGCTCAAACCTCTGCTTTTGGTGAGAAACATCGAAAATTCATGGAGAAATCGCCCTCCTGAGCTTATAAATGTTGTTACAGGTGACAGTCAGCCTTACCTTTTTGTTCTCTCTCAGGGTACCTGGCTTCAAAGAAAATGAACTATGGGAGGGTTAACTAATTCAAGCCACTTTAAATTATGCATTTATTTATCTATTTGGTACGAATTTATGTGTAGTACAAGACTATATTGGTTTTCACACAATAATACAGGCAATAAAAGCATTGTTCACTCTCCAAACGCATCCACATATGGCAACTTCCTTTACGACATTACCACCTCATCACTTCTGTTTGTTTCTTCCTCTAGCTTCTTTATTTCTTTGTCCTCCACCTCAGGAATCACTTTCACCATGAATTTCGTCATTGGAGAGATGATGGCGCGACATGTCTTTACTGGCCAGTTCACCGTTAACAGGTGAATTGGCGAGTGTGGGGGGGAGGGAGGGATGGGGGAAAGGGGGTCAGGTGGGGCCAGGCTGTATCCCCGCTTGACAGCAGGTAGAGGAAGGTCTCCCACATATGCCTACCAAAAATGTGCAAATGACTGACCTTGTAATTGTGTGACATATGGGTATGTTGGTGGGTGTCACCGTGACAAAACGTTGCGACGTACTCATATGTCGTCGAGACTCCTCGGGTTAAATCAGATCTCTTACTAACAACATTACATTAGTCCTGAAACAACAACTGTACATGCTACCAGACAGATGGTGGATAGTAGTGCCAAAGTGATAACTTTTGAAGGAGTGTCACGCTGGAGTACTGGGATGCCTCTGCCACACTTACTAAGCCCAGAGTCATATATAATATATATACATATAGTATATATATATATATATATATCTGTTCCTTGCCTATGGGTGACTCTACACTGAGTGGCAAGCCGAATGATTTCCTGTACACCAGGAAACCATTTACTATGCTGGGTGGTAACCATATAACCAAATTATGGCACCTGGTGGTTTAGTGGGTAACTAAGGCTCTCCAATCGGATTGAGCTGGTGAAGGTTTATATCCAAGAGGTGGTTAGGGTTTATTGCTCATGTGATGCCACGCAGGGATGAGTGAGGCTGGTCACTCATCTTAAATGTCAAGACCAACTTGCCTAGCCCCAGGCTCCTATGCTCCTCATGGGGCAATGTAGGATTGGGTGATGGATGGATGATG
>JAGKTI010002595.1:0-20508 GCA_018397915.1 Birgus latro | reverse complement strand
CTGCATACAAAGACCCCTTAGCACGTAAGGAGAGTCCTCTCAATGTCAGGAGAGGCAACAGCTCCCTGAACTTCTTCCAACCACTTCTCACTCTAGCAACCGAGCTAATATATACATACATACATATATATATATATATACTGTATATTGTATATATACTGGTATATTTATTACCCACCTGTAAGGATCGTGCTTGTCTGGAGTGATACTGTGCTTCCTCCACCACATCCCCAGACACTGTCAAGACTCCTCCTTTCTTCCAAAGCCTCTCCTTCTCTACTTCTTCTTTCTCCTCCTCCAGCATGGTCCTACCCTGGCGAGGCTCATCCGGGTGCAGCGGAGGGAACTGTTTGTCGTGATCTAGGGGCTGGGAGTGATAGACATCCACGTTGCGGAACAGGTCAACATCATAGTGAACTTGGCCTGATTGGGAGGTGGGGAATGACTTCCCATCTGTGATAAAGAGTGAACAAATTGGATTTGATTGATGCAAGTTAAAAACAGGATGTGAATATGCATGACTAACTGGAGTCTTGCTGCAGTTAACTGTGTATCTGTATACAGTAGCATCACAATCCATTTTGTTTAGGATCCACAAACAGGAAACAAATAATGCAGAATCCATTATCATAAGACTGCCCTGGGAAGTGGACAGTGATGACAACATAAGCACGTCTAGTTAGCAGAGAGTAACTGTTTCCTCAATCCTAGTTTGCTTTGGCACATTAAATTCCTATTCTCAACCCAGGGCTAAAATGTGAACCTGATGCAAGAAATTACTGTTTATAGCTCAAGTAGAACTAAAAAGGGGGTTACATCTCCTTGTCTTCCTCTCACCTTACTCTTTCCCTTCCTCTCACCCTCCTACTTCCTCTCGACAAGAACTCACCAGTAAGTGCAATGGCTGGCCTAGTAAAGACGGGTGAATTGAGGACTCGTTGTAGCTCCTTCTGGCACTCACTCAGCCCCACCTCACAGTTGACAGGAGTGCTGAACTCGTCGACAAACTGGGCTGAGCAGCCACCACAGGGGTTGACTCGACACACGGCGTGGGGATGTGAGAAACACACCTGATTTTCACACAGATCCTTCTCACACACATGCACTGTCTGGCCTGGCTCACAGACTGCAGAAAAGAGATGTACAGGGTATAAGGCAAGTCCGACTTGTGTGTCATCTTTTTATAACATATTTTTGTTATTAAAACTCTCAGGCTCCTATAAAGTACTCTCTTAGTTGAATAACTACAGTAAATAATCTTTTAGTTTTCTTATTGCTGTTAACACCTACACTTTCTCTTAGCAGAAAAAACTCATCTGGCATTAGCTGGAATAGAATACAATACTGGAGTTGTCCCAGTGAAAGGGTTAACAGTATCAATATTAGCACTCTCAAACTTCAATTCTCACATTAAGTTGAACAGTATTGTTTGGTATCAGATAGCATACAATACTGCATTGTAGTAAAGAAGACAAAATCATGGGAGAGTTAAGATCAGAAAATGACAAGAAACTTGCTCATTAAAGTTCCATTGCTACGATAAAACTGACTTACTAGTTATCTCATTTAACAGTACCAATTGTAAGGAGATTCATGATGACTTCCTGCACGAAAAATATTTTGAGTTAATGGATAGAAATGAGACGGACTCAGTTTTAACTGAATAAAATGTCTGGTAACTGCAATGTCACAACACTGAAGGTGTTAATTACAGTATGCTTAGAAATACAGTAGCTACACATACTATATGAAAGACTTACTCATATTGGTAGGTGTGGTGGGGTCAAAGTCCATCCTACGTGCAGCCCTGGCACTACCCTGGCACTGTGGGGCACCACGGGTCAGCGAGCCTGGCACCTGGTCGCCCTGGCTTGTCACACACCAACACACACCAAGCTCCTCTAGGCACTGTTCAGGCAGCCAGGCACCACTATTCTTGTCACACTTGGGGATGAATGTTATCTGAAAAACATGAATTACAGATTAAACTTTGGCATAAATAAATGTTATGAAATAAAACTGAAAAAAGAGTACATCATCAGACTGAACAGAATACAGTCTCTTCAAAGCAGTGATGTGACACATCTTTCACTTAAATCTTCACTAATAAGACTGCATCACCTTTTTGTTCTTATTTGAATGTCTAATATTCTTCTCTATCATCCTAAAAAGTGCATCACCTTTCTGTCCTTATTTGCATGCCTAATATTCTTCTCTCATGCTAAAAAAAAAAAAAAAAAACTTTTTTCTGTATTACTGTTCTCTCTCATCCTCAAAAAGTATCCCATCTTTCTGTCCTTATTTCCATGCCTAATATGCTTTCTCAGCGTAAATAAAATTCTCTCTCCTTTTTGTTCTTATTTGCATGTTCAGTATTATTCTCTCATCCCAATAAATACTTCACTGTTTTGTCCATTCTATTCTGTCATCATAAAAAAATTACCTCACCTTTTTGTCCTTGTTTGCATGTCTGATATTCTTTTCTCTCATCCTTTCACATGGCGTGAGGGAAGGACAAGCTTTCTGACACTCGGCCTTGGTCTCAAAATTGTTGAGGTTGCCGCCACAGCCACCATAGCGGAAGGTCTGGCACTGGTTGACTTCCGGATTGAAGAACCAGCGGCGTATGGCTCCTTCGCAGTAGCCAGAGTCACGCTGGTCATAGCACACCTCACCTGAAATATAAAAATGCTTACGATTAATACTTACCAACTACACAAGCTTTTTACTCTGTGAATTAGGGTAACATAGTTTCAGCTTATTCTTGCTGTTACAAGATGCATTTACCAAATGCTTTTACTGAATTTAATTTAAGAAAGGCTTCTCATATCACAAGAGTTTTCTATGCCTGTATCTATGGTAATCCCTCCAGCCAATAAAGTATATCATAAGGTGAATTCAATCATCAGGAGATGGAAAGAACATCCGCGTTAGCCCGGGCTCAGTGGGCTCAGGCATATGATCTGTCTTCTGCTAAGTTCCACTCCTTCCTTAAAACTAGACTCACAATAATCATTGGTCCTGAAATGTACTGCAGGGTGAGCAGGGGCACTGGGTAAAGAAACTTTAAGAGGGTGACCAGCCTGAGAATGAAGAAAGCTATAAATTATGGCTGCCCTATTCACACACCTAAACTACTTAACTGTACTGTGTTAAAAATTTTCATGTCTATTTTTGCAGTAATCAAGTTCACAATTGCCTGTAAAAAGATGGCTGCTGAACTTTCATTGCTACCAATAAAGGTACTGGTAAACAGTTTCCTTTCTTGTCACTCAGCACAGACACCTGAAGGTAGCACTACAAGCAATGACTGGATGGCTGGCACCCCCATAACAGGTATTGTATAAATCAACTTACGTGGTTTAGGGCAGCACAGGGCATATTCTCCAAGAGGTGAGAGGTGGCATTTGTGGCTGGATGGGCAGGTGCTTCCCTCAGGCCCACACTCAACCATACTTTCATTCACTCGCAGAGGAGAACCTATTGGGATTAGGGAATATGATGGTGCTGGAATATACTGTACAATTATTGTTTTAAGAATGATGCTTTACTAATAAGACATTTCAAACAATGAAGGATTGAAAACTTAACCCTCACATTTTAGGAGATAATTTCCTGGCACAAATTCAAATTCTCAACCTTAGTCAATATGGAGTTCTAGAGGCTTGACCTCAGATTCTTACACCTCGGAGTAACATAGGATCAGCTGCTCCCATTACAACCCTCATACCTAACTGCAGCTAAAGAAAATTTTCATTGTACTTTATGCCCTCAGTTCCTAACAGCTTCACTTAATATATAAACTTACTGACCAATAATGTGATCAAAAAGAAATGTTTCTAAAGCATCATTATACTGGCAGCAGAACAGACATAAAAATCATGTTAGAAGCCAGAAAACTGACTGAAAACCACCTGTCAAACACTACTCATATCCCTGTCAGACCTGTGGGTTATAATACAAGTGAATATAATTACTTGGAGGTTGCTGAAATAAACCAGCATTAGCGAACAAGGGTCTCACTGGGATATAAGTGGCAACTTACCATAAGGACAGGGATTATCTAACTTGGGTAGACACACAGGCAACGGGGGACATGGCTCATCAACACAGGCCACATGAACAATGCGACACTCCTCCATGGGGGCAGCACAGGTCACCTCCTCACAGGGGTCACGACATGCACACACAGGACAGCCCGAAGTGTCAAGCCGGTACCCATGTAAACACGCCAGGTCACAGTTCATTGCAGGACACACCAGCGGCTCCTATGGTACATTGCCATGTTAGTGGTATACACTGGATTTCTTGTGAGATCCTCTGCTTTCAGTGCTTATCTACTGTAATTTACTTTCTATATTGTACTCAGTTCTGTGTAAAGTACTCTAATGTGGTACCTTCTTATAACACTTCATTAAAACTTGGCTTGTACAACAAAAATTCTGCAAACCAACCTGACAGTTTGGTTTAGCTGGCTGACTGACGCGTGTTCCTGGAACCTCCTGCCCTCTCGAGTCAACACACCAGCATGTGAGAGTTGCTGGGTGGCACTGTGTGGGCAGGAAGGCACCAGCAGCATCACAGTGTGGAAGGTACACATGGTCTGCTGGGACACCTGCCTCCCTTGCACGGTGCTCCAGTAAGTTTCGCTGGTGTTCACAGGCTGATATGAAAGGAGTGGTTGATGGTTAGGCTGAGCCACCCACTTTCTCTAGTTCTTTCAAACTTGTTAATTCTGGTATTTTCTTTGCCCCCTTCCTACCTTCAGTCATGTTATTTCTACTATATGTTTGGTCTCCTTTCCTACCTTCAATCACAACATAACATCAAGTTATATATCTATATGTTCAGAGTAATTTCACTTCTGAGCTCAATATCTGCAGGTGTAGCAATAATAATACTATAATACTGATACTACCATGACATAAGAAACGTTTGCTGCCATCATGCTCGATACTGCGGTACATTTTTTTTCTACCTTGATAAAGATCCCTAACCCACTTCAGCTTGGCTGAAGAACAGTTAGACTCGAGGATCAACTTGACCAGTTACCAAAAAGACTCATTCCTGCCTAATAACTGAGTTTGATGAACACCAAGCAATGTAAACATGATTTAGCTGTCAGGTTATGAAAGTGGCCATATTAAGTCAGGTAAAAACAAACCAACAATAGTAAGTATACCCCTACCCCTGCTCTGGTCTGTCAAGGTCTGCTTTGTTCTGCTCTGCTCTCTCTTTTTCCTCTTCTGGCCTATGCTACCCTCCTCTGTTCTGTGTGGTGCAGTTACTCACCAGTCATGATGATGGGTTCGAGACACTGTGTTCCACATCCATTGCTGCAGCATTTGGTATCAGCAGGGCAGTGAGAATCATCTGAGCACTCCAGGTCACAACCACCATTATCCACGGGAACTAGGAAAGGACATTGACCCAGTTTCTTGCTCTCCCCTGTGAACAGTAAGATCAAGGGATAAATGGGACACTCAGGAAGAGATCCAAGAATAAATGGGAAAATTAAGAAGAATATATCTCCCCCCTAAAACTCAAAAAGTTTCTCATATGCTAAATAAATGCTTTTAACGAAGTAAGAACATAACAATAACTACATCATCAGAGCGAATCAGTTAACTGCAACAGGTTACTGTTATTACTGTGGCCACACACTCATCTGGATATGAGCCTAATGGACTGTATGCTAGAGCTGCCTTTTTTGCAGCAGTCCACCATTTTTCCTTCACCGAACAAAGAGTGAACTGTGGGATGTTTGTAGAACTGGGCTGCTAACATGTGAAGGTATCCTTCTTCTGCACCTAATCACAAGATATGCATCAAATGCAAAAACAGAACCACAGACCTGTGGTGGGGCAGCAGAATCCTTGAGTAGAATCTGGGTTATGAGGGATACAAGAATACCCCGTGGGGCATTCGAGAGCACGGGCACGGGGACTGCAGGCCAAGGTGGCATTGGTTTCATGCAGGGTGTAGGGTTGGCCAACAGGGCATGTGGGGACTGGCCAGGCATGTATGACTGGCACACACTGAGGTACAGCTGGGCACACACCATCAACACAGGGAATGTCCACCATCTGACACACTTCGTTACCTTCACATTCTACATTCTGGAAAAGGAAAAAACAGCAAACTGTAAAGTACCACACTGTAACTTGAAAAAAATATAAAATAATAATAATAATATCAAACATAAAAAATAGAAAGCAACTGTAGCTATGAGTGAATAAAAACCAACCAGAAAAATATCTAGTCTGACAAAATGAAGTCTGAAAGCAACTAAGATAAAAGTGAGCCTTCATAACATAATTCTCCTAGATATACTGGACTACAGTCCCATACCAGATTCCAGTGCAACCACTTGGGGCTGAGGCACAATATAAAGCATGTATACAAAAGTCATGAACTCCATAATGCAGAAAGAACTATGTATGCAAAGGAAAAATTTTACTCATACCAACTGTTATATAAACTAGTACACTATCTCCAATATCTGTACAGTACTTCCTAATGGAGGAATGGTGAGTTTTTGCCACTGCAAAAAATCAGTTTATTTATTTATTTATTATTATTATTATTATTATTTTACAAAAAGAAAGCTATGGCACTGTACAATAAAGGGACATGATTATCATAAAGAAGCATCAGAAATCAGACTCTGATGCCACACACATACCTGGCAGGGGTCCCGACACTGGCAGAGTGGGCAGGCAGTGTCCGGCTGAAGCACAAAGCCATAATCACAGCCAAGACGACACAGCATCTCCCCACACTCCAGTGATGAACGGGCTTTCTCACATGCCACCAGCTCACGAGATGATGCCCTGTATACACAATGAATTGCTTAGAGGTTCATCAGCCATTTTTTTTTATATTACTGTGGACTTAAGCAAAATACATGAGAATAAAAAAATGTAGTTTATAACTAGAAGTCATTACACGTACTTGGTGCTGGGTATCTCTGTGCCAAAGTCATCAACACACCAGCACTGGCCCAGAGGGTTACACTGCACCCGCTCATAGGCGCCATCTGCATCACAGCTTGGGGTGGGAACGGCAAGACTCACTCCCTCCAACTCAACCAGGTCACGCAAATACTCACACACTGCAAGACATCAACATACTCGTATTGCTCAGACAACAAACCTTACTATATGATGAGTTCACTACAGTGTACTGCGCAGATTTATAAAAATTTCACAAACTGAAATGCATTAACCTATTTGTATTGGTTTGTCAAGGGATTGTTGGACATTTTGAAAACAAAATGCAATTAACTCCGTAGTCAACTCAAAACTATGCCCTGTTTGCAAAATAGATTAAAATATATTCAAAATCACTCTCAAGAGGTCAAGGGAGAAGTTTTGAGGAGGGTGTGGAGTAACCAAGATATACTGTACAGTTTACAGGTATGCAAGAATAGTATGCATAATCACAGTCAACAAATTACAACCACTCTAGTGATCATGGCACTAACTTGTTGGTCCCTGAAGGAGGCCATGGTCCAGGGAGAAGTTCTGAGGTGGTTGTGGGGTGACACATGATGGTCCACAGCCAGGGACCACACAGCACTTGAGATCATGACCACATTCAGAGTCTGCTGCGCACCTTGGCCCACCACACAATTCTGCACTGGCTGCTCGAACGAAGGGGCACTGGCCAGGTTTGGTTGCTTCTGTATGACAAATGTTATGATTTACATCTTTGCTGCCACATTAAGAGTGTAGAAGCCTGGGTCTATGCCACTAAATCCTGACATTTGGGAATAAATGACTGACTGATTACTTCTGAGTTGCAACATGTCAGCAAAAAATCCTAATCATCTCTTGGCTTTAAACCCTTTATGGGTCACATCCATTTGGAGCAACTTAAACCACCAGACCTCTAGGCATCAATTCTGTGACAAATGACCTGTAAAAATATTCTACTTCTGAACTTTGGAGGTTTGATTAAATAATCGAAAAATTGTGGGAATTTCACAGTGAACTGGATGATCATGGCAAGTGCTTCATGATAAAGGATGATGGTTATGCTACATCTGATGTGTTCAAAAGCATGGCTATCCTAGGTCAGTAAAGTGTGTTTCAACAAAATTTACCCATCAAACTGTTTCCTGCCTCAGCTTGTAACTGAATGTGCATCCTTTCATGCAGCAGACTACCACCACTTGACAACTAGAACAATGAAACCAAATGAAAATCAGAACCACCATACATCTATATGAGCAACAACTGAGCAGTAGGTTTGTAGGGGCAGGGGAAGTACAGAGGTGGTTGGATGGGCATATATAAATAATCAAACTGTTTCCTGCTCCAGCTTGGGATGAAGCTCTCGTACTTTTGAACATAGACTACTATGCATTCTAACCACTGAAACATTGAAGATGAAAAGGAGAATTAGAACAACTACTCACCAATAATGGCAACAACTGGGCAGCAGGTGGAATGAGTGTTGGGGGTGACAGAGGGTGTGCAGATGTGGTCGGATGGGCAAGGGGTATCTTGGTCACACTCAGCAACCACCCCACCCACTGAGAGGGGAGTGAGGCCATTGGGGCAGGCAGGGGATGGGGTGGGTGCAGCGGTGGTGGTGGAGGGTGGATGCTGCAGCTCATCAGAATCATTGGACAAACCTGTGGGAACAGTGTCACATTACTTTTTCACATCAATTTAATGACTACCAAAACTCTTTTTGTACAATATGATAAAGGTGGAGCCAGCACCAGCTCATTCCACTACAGGTACTTTGTTTCATTTGACAAACCTATGAAAGCAGTGCAACATTATATTTTCACATCAGTTTAACAAATACCAATACTCTAACTGAATTATATGACAAACCTGTGGAAAGTGATATCTGTACATTAGTTCTGTGGTCTACCAATACTGTTCCTGTATCATTTGAAAAATGGACTATATTTCACATCAATTTAATGAATATCAACCAACACATGGGTATCGAAGAACATGAGTGACCCTGGCAGCCCGGGTTGTCCCTCATAACACAGGTGGAGTTCTGCGGGCACGTCAGCTCCTGGCAAGGGTTATCGCAGTCACAGGTGGGACAACCATCAGAGCCCAGCTGGTATCCATACTCACAGGTGGCCGTACACAGTAGCTCAGCCTGACACGAATGGCGGGACTTGACACCCACTGTAAGATAAAATTATGCTGTTAATGTAGTGACTAGCTATTTGTTTATCCACTATCTACTTATCAACCTATTTATTTCTCTATCTGGCGGGGTATTTATTGGGGCCCAGCTGATATCTATATTCGCAGGCTGCAAAAGAGCAACCCGATCGGACATGAATGATAAGTCAGGGCACCCACTGTAAGATAAAACTGTGCTGTATTAATGCAGTGGCTGTCTATCTATCCACCCATCTAATAATCTATCCATTTATCTCTCTATGTAACAACCTACCTAATTATCTGTCTATCTAATGGAAGAATATTATGAGTACAAATGATGGGAGAGATAAGACTGGGCACCCACAAGTGATAAAATTATGCTGTGTTACTGAAGTGGTTACCTGTCTGTCTCTCTGGCTATATCTATCAACTTAACTACCTAATGTAAGAATATTAGAGTACAAAATTTTATAGTAATGATGACAAACAAAAAACAATGCTGTATTATTGTACGGGCATCTATCAATCATTCCATCTATCTATCCCTAGCCAGACGCATTAATCCAAGAGTGGGTGGCCATAAACAATTCGCCTCCAAAGTCACCCTGTTACGTAAAATACACGCATAGAAGAGAATTACAAAGTAGCTACAGTACAAAATAAAGGAAGTGACGAGACTGGACATCAGCTGTAACACAATGCTGCATTATTGTAGCGGCTGGTACACAAATTTATTAAACTTATTATGAGAATGCAAATACAGGTGCAACCTCCCTTGACCTCCCAAAGACGTAAGATGGCGCTGACCACAGAAACCTCCGCAACAAAACCCATACATTAGGAAAGAGGGGTATGATGGAACAGTATATTAAATCAGCCGATGCACAGGTCCCTAAAGAGGTGGAGGAGGTATTCCGTCACGGTCGTCACTAGCTAGGCTGAGTGAATCTTTTGGTTGCAACCAGCATAAAACTACCGTATAAGGTTATGCCGTGTTATTTTTCGTCTGTGTGTCATGTTCATGTAATCCACAAAAACGCCTAGTAACTGTTCGGAATATGGTTGTTTTAATATCAGGCTAAAGACAAAAAGCAAAGTAATTCGATATTTTAGCTTTGAGAGAAAGAGAGAAACGTTCAAAGCCGTGATATTAATTTTTGATACCTTCAGACTATTTTATACAACTTTTAATAATCAAATTATGCTGGAAATAATAATACTGTTACTACTACCACTACTACCGGTAATAATAATAATAATGGTTGATCTCAAACACGCAATCTGTTTAGAATCACAGTAAATAAATAAATAAATAAATAATGGAAGAGTACTTTCTCTCTCTCTCTCTCAGACAGATGGGTGAAACAGCTCGTCTCAATGGGAAAGGTAAATTAATGACCGAGCGTGCAATCTCTCTCTCTCTCTCTCTCTCTCTCGAAGTCTCCCCTAAGCTGAATAAAAACTTCCGTAAATAGCAAGACAAAAATAAATATAAAAAAGACACGGAATAAAATAGCCTAAATTATAGAAAATTAAGTTGCCGAAATGTAAGATGGCATGAAAAAATAAAAAAGTAGACTGAAGGATAGGTACATGAATGGATGGAGATAGACAAATAGATAAATATAGATAAATATATAGATAGACAAACGGATAGACATACAGACGGACAAGTATGCAGACGGATATATACTATAGATAGATAGACAGATAGGCAACTAAATACACAAAGACAGACAGACAGACAGAGACAGATAAATAGATAGACAGAGATAGATAAATAAACAAAGAGAAAAAGGCGTTCCCAAATTAAAACGGTTAAGCTATCAACTCACTCGTGTTTCCCAATCCTTCTCTGATTCTATTTCCTCTTTCCCCTTCCGTCTGTCACCTAATTCTCTCTTCCCCTCTCCTTCCCTTGTTTATCTCGCTTCTTTCACCCTCATTTGCCTCTCTCTCTCTCTCTCTCTCTCTCTCTCTCTCTCGTTTTCCTCGCTTTCTTGTATGCCTGCTTATTTTTCATCTATTCCCTTCCTTTCCCTCCCCCCCCTCTCTCTCTCGCCTACATAAATTTCATCTCTCTCTCTCTCTCTCTCTCTTTCCGCGGAACTACTTCAGCCTGGATACTGTTAGCAAAGGAACAATTCAATAAACTCTCAGGCAATGTTACGCAGCTCTACATACACTTTCAAAATTGGCGGACGCATTTCAAATTGGGTCTGACCAGAAAAACACATGAAACTATACACTTTAACTTGGCCCAGATTTTTGTCCTTTTTGCAGCTAATTTCACTGCTTCCTTTCCGTAGCGCTTCGTCGTGACTAGCATCATATTCTATTGTTAATCTAATTACAGCTGAGACTTCACGATGGACAGCTGACAATTTTAGGCCAAGTTAGAGGAAAGCGTATAGTTAATATGAATAATACAATACTGCAGTGCTACATCCTCTCCGTAGCCATTTTCGTGACTAGCACCATATTCTAGCGTTAAATCTATTGTTTCAGCTCAAAATTCAAGATGGAGAGAGCAATTTCAGGCCAATTTAGAGTTAAAAAAAGAGAGCATGGTTAAAATGATAAACTATAATTATACAGTATTGTTTCAAAGTAAAGGATGCTTCTCTAATTCGGTACGAAATATCTGACAGAATGGAGCCACGGTGGCCCGATCGGTAGCGTACTCGGCTCGCAATGTACTTACCACAGTCTAGGATCCGAACCCAAACAATGGTGGACATTTTAAGATGGGTGCTGGTAGTGTGTCCTTCAATATGTTCGTAGTCGTACCCCGTTCACTCTACCAATGACTTACACACACACACACACACACACACACACACACACACACACACAATTCGATCCTTACACAAAAATATTATAAAACACAACACACGAAAAGCAGTATAATTTGCAACATCCCGACAATATTTGCAACTTCCCAATAACAATAAATTACACCCGGCAGTAGCACATTTACCTCGGATAATATACGTAGTGTACAGTGAGTGAGTTATTTTCGTACGAGTCACAGGTCTGCCAAGCGTACGATAACAACCCTGCCGCGTCCCCCTCCCAGCGCCGAACTCTCAAGAAAATGAGATGCAGATATACGATGGCATCTATTGGACGATAAATACACACCAGCCTATCCCATCTACATACAGGCGGGGAAAAGGGAGGGAGGGGGACATCTGCAGTTGACATTCAGGACGCTTACCACACCATACAGGGTTAATGCTATGTGTCTGGCAGGTGGCGGGATGCACTATTGGCGGAGCGTAAAAAAAGACGACTGCTATTTTCAAAGTTCAAATTAAAACATGTACACCTTTTGAACGGCACACAGATCGATGACATTGGAAGCGACCAAAAAGACGTTTATTATCGAAGTTCTAATTAAAACATACAAATTTTGAGAAGGAGAGATCGATGACGCTCGTGGGCTCAGGGGGGGGGGGGAAAAAGACTTCCTTTCAAAGCTGATGTTGCTGAACCCCAGTCTGTGTGGCCAGGCAGACCCGTCGACCACAGCTTCTGTGGGACCGTCCTACAGATACAGTGCAGCACGTACGCCCTGTGGAGATCCGGCGCCACGCTTGTCATAATGATTCATTAGGGTCGGACTTAGGTAATACCCATGGAGAGGTACAGAGAAATATGAAGTATGGCTACCGGGTGGACGCCGCAGCTGCTCCACCCAGGGTTCACAGCTCCACCATGTGCAGGCTCCTCGTCAGTGGCTCCTACCAAATTAAAATCCAAAACATAAATTCAGAACAGCGAATGTTAGAGCCTGAAAAAGTTAACGCAGCCACCACCACCACCACCACGAACAACAACAACAAAAACCGGGAAAGTTAGTGACGAAATTACGTACGTTAACCACACCAAACTCCCGGGATGAATTTGCCGTACCATCAGTTGTTAATGGGAGACGGTGGACAAACGGCCGCTTCCCCCGCCCTACCCAATCCCCTGTTACCGTTATTATTATCGTCTCACCGGCGCTCACCGGTAAACAGGGACCCTTATTACGTTTTTATACATATCCATAATCAGCAGGAGCGCGGGGAACGGTTATGGCGCTTTGCGTTCCCCGCTAGTTCTAAGAGATTCCGTAACAACTCTATCGTAGCTATTTATTTTGCACATTACACCTTAAATATCGACTTCTGATGCAAACTAGGTTGACATTATAAAATGCAACAAATAATATACTGGACAGCATCAAAAGATAACACGAAAAACATTAGCATACTCAGAGAGCGCATACCTCCACCAACGCCTACACCAGACAACTCTGATCACTACCAAAATTTAATTAACTCATCCTTGGCCCATGATCCATATATCCAGAAAATTTAATTGAAATCCTTCAATAAGTGTTTGAGATACACTGTGGACAAACAAACAAAACTGTCCGGAGCTACAACTCGAACTTAGATCACCACCAACATTTAATTAACTTTTCCTTGACCCATGATCCACATATCCAGAAAACTTCACTGAAATCCATCAATAACTGAGACATGGCCAAATAATTAGAAACAAAGGTGAATAAATAACCTCCTCCAGCTTCGTTGGCGGAGGTAATAAATCGCTAAGGAGGAAGTGTTACGGCTTCCACTGCCGGCAAGAACACGCCCGTGAGAAAGTCCATAACACCTCTCCCTTGGCAGTTTATTTTGCACATTAACACTTTAATATCCACGTGCAAGTTGCTGGTATTGATATGAAAAACCCTGTGCAAGTTACAGGCATCGATATTAAACCCCTATAAATAACATACAGGGGAATACTGAGTTGTAATATGCAAACTACATTGCTGGGGAATGAGGCTGTGTTTGTTTTTGTATTTAAAGTCGGTGTTTTTGTTTTTGTATTTAAAGTCGGTGTTTTTGTTTTTGTATTTAAAGTCGGTGTCTTTGTTTTTGTATTTAAAGACGGTGTCTTTGTTTTTGTATTTAAAGTCGGTGTCTTTGTTTTTGTATTTAAAGTCGGTGTCTTTGTTTTTGTATTCAAAGTCGGTGTCTTTGTTTTTGCATTTAAAGTCGGTGTCTGTTTTGGTATTTAAAGTCGGTGTCTGTTTTTGTATTTAAAGTCGGTGTCTTTGTTTTTGCATTTAAAGTCGGTGTCTGTTTTTGTATTTAAAGTCGGTGTCTTCGTTTTTGTATTTAAAGTCGGTGTCTTTGTTTTTGTACTTAAAATCGGTGTCTGTTTTTGTATTTAAAGTTCGGAGCGTCTGCCACCGCCATTGTTTTGCGTTAATGCGGACGACACCCACCGCCATTACGTGTTAATACAGTGTGTAGAAGGCCATTAAAACGGGAAGTATTACCGTGTGTATATGCGAACGCTGGCATACCCTTTACCCTTTCATGACGAGGACCAGTTTTGTTATTTTTAGTTGTTCTAGCACCAGACGATTTTATTCAGCTATATTTTTGGCTTGTGGGGCTAGATGTTACCTTTATTAACCTCTACAAAATTCTCTCTCTCTCTCTCTCTCTCTCTCTCTCTCTCTCTCTCTCTCTCTCTCTCTCTCTCTCTCGAAGTAGAGATGTTAGATATAGCCGTCATTAACCTCTTTCCTACTAACATGCTTTCCTAATCTTAATATAATCGTCTGTTACGCGCAAAAATAAACTACTACTACTACTGCTAAACATCCTATGACTAAAATAGGTTAAAACAATGACAAAAACCGCCATTACGGGTTGATACGCCGCGTAATAAACGGAAAACATAACAGTGCGTATGTGGGCTCGCTATACTACGCTCAGAGAGACTATTAGTGCGTAATGTAGTGCCGTGGCCTGTCAGGGAGAAGCGATATTTTGTGTATTCTCTTTCTCCTCCACACATTTTCGCTGTTGTTTTCTGTCTGAGTTATTTTTCTAGTGTTTTCTAATATTTCATTCGTCTTTCTATTACTTTTATTACAGTTTACGCTTCGTTTTCGGTTGCTTTTATTTTTCTGGTATATTTTGTTTTTGTTTTCTTGTTGGCAGCTCTTATACTAATACGTTTTTTCTGTTATTTTTTGGTATTTTATTTTCATGGCTTTGATAAAACTGGTGAACAAATCGTACTGTATAAAGAGTAAAAGATAATGGTAATCAACGCTTGAGCCACTGCCAGAGAGAGAGAGATTAAATCCGTCGA
Source organism: Birgus latro (assembly GCA_018397915.1). Taxonomy (NCBI): domain Eukaryota; kingdom Metazoa; phylum Arthropoda; class Malacostraca; order Decapoda; family Coenobitidae; genus Birgus; species Birgus latro. Next base: position 5,197 of record JAGKTI010002595.1, on the reverse strand, counting down.
ACCATCAAATTTGAAAAGGAGCGCCAGACCCATGTTATGTGTTCCTCCATATATAATTCAGATAACTCGGCCCTGTCTGGTTCCAAGCTTCACCAGTAATACAGGCAAGACCTAATTGTTGAGCATGACTTACACACACACACACACACACGTGGTGAGTAGGTGGTGGCGATCATCATTCACTCACTTCATACAGTGCTGCCTACTTCATTACCTTCATCATTCTGTGTGTGTGTGTCTGCCTTCTCCCTTTCCTTCCTGTCACTTTTTATTACTCTTCTTTCCACTTCAGGCGGCTCTACACTGAGTGACAAGTCTAATGGTTTCCCGTGTCTCTGGGAACCGTTTACAGCTACGTGGAAATCGTACAACCAGATAACGGGATTATGTGGAGCCTGCTATCGCGCCAGTGTTATCTGGGTGGATGCAAATGCGGCATCCATCCAGGAACCGAATCTCCACACTTTTCTCCGCGCCTTGCTACTGCGGAGCGCTGTTTACCGCAAGGGAACATGGTTCACTGCACGGGACGACGGGTGATGGGTCTGCTCGGTCATACAGGCCAGGGATGATCAACAAGAACAAGAACAACACACACACACACACACACACACACACACACACACACACACACACACACACACACACAAACTGTAACTGTACTCACGAGCCAATGGGTCGTCACAGTTGACCTCATGCGCGGCCCCGAGTGACCTAGGCAGCTTGTGGCCGTGGGGGTCGACGCACCAGCAGATGAGGCCGTTGCGGGAGCACTGGCGGGGCTCGTACAGGCCGTCACCGTCCCGGCACTGCGGCACGTAACCCTTGCCCTCACGCTCCGTCACCAGCAGCAGCTCAGCGATCATCCTCTGCTGCAGACACGCTGGAAGAAATAACACCAAGGTAAACAATTAACTTCCCTGACTTATTTTGACTTCCTGGTACCTTCTGGCTAGGGGCGTAGCTAAGATTTTAAGAAGACGGTGGCCTGGGAACTGTTGTGAGGGGTCTCGAGGCTATATTGCCGAAAAAACTGGGGTGGCGATTGGGATGGCTAGGTATATTTCAGGTAAGTATACTGTATTTCAGGTAGGTGTATTTCAGGTAGATATATTTCAGGTAGGTGTATTTCAGATAGGTGTATTTCACCCCTGTACCCCTGCTTCAGACGATTTCATTCAGTTCCAAAGACTGGCGGGAACAAAACACACATGCACTTACTAAAATCCAGAATCTGACAAACCCAGTCACACACACACTCACCCGCCAAATTATCCAGTCAAACACACACACGCATACACACGCACAGACACACACACACACACGTCAAATTACCCACAGTCACACACACACACGCTCACCCGTCAAATTGGCGGGCTGGACACAATGCTGGCCACAGATGTCCGAAATACAGCACTTCTGGGTGGAGGGACACTGGAGGTCGTGCAAACAGGAGGCCCCGCACCGCATCTCCTCCTCCTCCCCCCCCGCCCCCACCACAGCCCCACCCCCCTCCAGCGGACACTCCCCAGGCTTCTGCAGTTCCTCCACAGCGGCGCAGCACACCCCGTAGTCGCGGCCTGTGGAGGAGGGGTATCATTATTAATTATTATTATTATTATTAATTTTCATTACAACAACAAGAACAGCACCAAGAACAACAACAACAATATTACTACTACTACTACTACTGCTACTGCTACTGTTACTTCTACTACTATTGCTACTGCTACTGTTACTACTACTACTATCCCCATTATCAACCTCAGTCATCATCATCATCATCATTACTATCATTATTATTTCATCATCATCATCATCATCCCAACCCCTTCTCCACTAAGATGGGCAAGGTACGGTCCAGAAAGCGAAAAATACCTTGATAAGGGGAAACTATCACCTGCATGCCTAATTAAATGGACCACTCTCATTCAGTCACCTATTAAATGGACCACTCTCATTCAATCACCTATTAAATGGACCACTCTCATTCAATCACCTATTAAATGGACCACTCTCATTCAGTCACCTATTAAATGGACCACTCTCATTCAATCACCTATTAAATGGACCACTCTCATTCAGTCACCTATTAAATGGACCACTCATTCAATCACCTATTAAATGGACCACACTTAATCACTCACCAATTAAATGGACCACACTCATTCATTCACCAGTTAAATGGACCACACTCATTCATTCACCAGTTAAATGGACCATTAATTCATTCACCAAATAAATGTACCACACTCATTCACTCACCAAGTAAATGGACCAAACTCATTCATCCACCATTATTATTATTATTATTTATTATTATTATCATCATCATCATCATCATAATTAGTGAATCAGTGCTGCCTGTAGAGGATAAACAACATATTTTAGTTATGCTTTCATGTATTCTGCCACTAAACTGGTAAAGAGTGCTAAGAAACACCTGTTGGATGTAGTAATTATACAACACGTCAACATAAATTCATTTCAAAGCATCAAGGTCTACAAAAGAACAATTATAAACATATACAGGAGTATTTTGTGCATGCGGGGATTTTTTTGGGGGTACGAAATGACGAATGTTTTCTTAGTGACTGCCCTAATTTTCATTTAAATGTCCTCGTATTTGGAAACACTACAGTAATTCCAGAACAGTTGATAATACGGTAAAACGGTTGCAATATTCATAACCAGCGTACCCAAATTACATAAGAAACGCTAAGAAATTAATAAAGAAAAATAATGTTGTAGTTTGCTGCTACTGTCTGGCTTTAAATTGCCCGCCTATTATTACAAGCGTTATCATGTGGCACAGTAGGGGGGGACGCATCACGCATTTATCAATCCGCCAACGCAAACGAGTCCTTACCCTTCTCAGGTACCCAGCATCAGCCACTGTTTTCACTATTGTGCGTTGTCAGCAGCTAGAAGGAATAATTTTACACATGATTTAATTGTCATTGAAGATTAAATGATAGGCTTACTGAAACTCTATATGCAAATTTTGAGAAGAGGTATTTAAATTTTGTGTGCTAATCCGCCGTTTTCTCGGGGGACCTTCCACTCCCGGAGTTGTCTTCGTAAGTGGTGTCCGCGTTCGCCCTTGTGATACCCCTCCCCCCCTTCATTTGAGGTAAGATGCACCTATGAATCAGTTTCTAGGTTAATATTGTTGTAGGAATTATAACTGGTCGTAATGAAAGGGTGAAGTGAGTTGTTTTGATACGCGATAGATTAGGTTAGGGGCATTTAAATTCCGTAACGTCGTAGTAGACCTGCAGTGATCTGTGGATACTTTCTGCTCTGTGTGACCTTGAATTTTGTGTTATAGGAAGAGTAACGTCAGGAAATTCCACATATTTTTACTTTGTTGATACTCTTGGTGCAGCATGCGTCACTAGCCCTTCAGCCCAAAGACGTGAATTTAGCTCTGGCTACCACAAGACGATTTTTATTTAACTTGGAAATAATCTCTAATCGTGAAGGCGTTATTGAAGGCTGTGTGTAATCCCTCCAGCTCGAAAAGCGTCTCCTGTGCTATAAAACAAAAATCGGCTGAACGGAGCACGAATAAAAATGAAAAAAAATGTCATCGGAGTGAAGTAGTTAATTCTAATACAGGATGAAGCCAATATAGCTATTTATGGAGATAATTTCAATATTATGTGGACTAATTAATAACCGATTTACTGATTTAATTTCATATCACGTGTTTTTAAAGGGACTGCCGCCTACTCATCATCACGTGTTTTAAAGGGACTGCCGCCTACTCATCATTTGCCCATATTTTCTTTTCGGTATTTTTATGTAAAATATTAGTTTGTATGAAAAACTTAAAGTTCGTAGGAAAATTTTTGATGAGAGTTCAGTCATGGATTTCGTGGTTTTTATCCTGTGCCATGTAATTGTTTAATAAAATCATTACATTTATCATTTATATATAATCTCGGAATTCAGCTTTATTTGCTGCCTAAAAATAGTTGTTGTTGTCGCTCTTTAAACTCATCTCGCGGTTCAGCTTTGCCTTCTATGTTGTTCTTTTGTTGTTCTTGTTGCTAGAATTTAAAATTATCTCGCAAACGAATATTTCCTGTTTTTGTTGTTGTCTGTCCAGGCTGCTTCACTATGTTGCGGGCGACGAGTCTTTTGTTTGTTTTTAAAAATGGTCTTCTTTTCTCTATATTCATCACCTTACACTATACTCCTTTTATTTCAACCTGACGTAGCTCGGTGGGAAGTGAAGACTGTGCCACGGCTCCACCAGTTTCATAGCACTTCTTCGTGACCAGCATCATATTTTAGTGTTACTCCGTCTCCATTCATGATGATGACAATTATAGGCCTGGTTAGAGTAAAAAATATATAATGGTTCAGGTTTATTTGCATATAATTTTTTTACTTATTTTCACATTTCTCTGCTCTTCATTTCACTGTTAAATCCTCATATGCTGGACATTTAAACAGACGTACAGTATTTTCCTTCCATGCGCTTCACAAATTGAATTTTTGTATTATTTTCTTTTACTTCTGTCATTCTATACTTAGTATTTTTGTATTTAATTTTATAATATGCTTTAACTTCTGTAATTCTGTACTTAGTCTTGAATATTTCATTTGCATCCTCAAACTTAAGATTCCTTTTATATTTACAGCCACCTTGTGTCCACTCCTTTGTTTTGCCTTTATTGCCATTTCATATTCTATTTCTTTTAAGTTACTTTGATTTTTTTTTGTGTACTGTTCTCTTTGCTGTTTTTATATTTCACTGTTATATCAGCTTCTGCATTTTTTTTCCAAGTTCCCTGTATCATTTTCAACCCCCCCCCCTCTCTCTCTCTCTCTCTCTCTCTCTGTGGTTTAGTTCCAAGTTCCTTTCTCTGTCTTCCTCTTATATCTCTTTCTGTTCTGTACCGTACTTCTTCCTAAATTCCTTATCACCTTTTTCAAACTGGCTTATTCTTTGTATACTGGAGGAAGAAGCTACGGACTCCTCCACAAACATTCTAGGGCCCGTATTCTCGTTCAGGACGCTCCCAATCACCTTTTCCTTACCGATTTATTTTTCGATACGGCAGGGTAATATAGTTTTCTAAGCTATTTATGCAGAGTAGGGTGATTCTGGAATGATTTAAGTAACAGAAGCGGATGGCAAGGTGTCATAAGCAAAATAAATCGCACGGAAAGAGGTGATAGGGAG